>JAMYHI010000344.1:0-23334 GCA_025531525.1 Pichia sp. P7020A | reverse complement strand
TTCTTCAATTGCCACCAAGTAACTTGGTTTTTGTTGGTTCTGTTGCCCATGTATGAATTTAGGTGTCTTTTTCGGATATGGATTATGGATTTGGGATCATGGATCGAGAAGTATTGAATGGTATTCGGAATGGGGAAATAGCTTCATCTGCATTCATTGCAAACATGCTACACTTAGTTTAGCCAACTTGGCCGTCGAAGATTCATGTCTGTGCCCTTGATAAGGCCTTTTCAAGGCATGTACGCTTAAAATTGCACAACCTAGCGGTGATGCCGATTTTTGGTGTTGGGTTTGGTTGGCTTGATATCCTTCATTTCAGTTCTGATGCTGCATTCTACATTGTGTGCATTGAATAGCGGTATTCTCTGCACCTTGTTAGTCACTCTACTCGGATAGCGAGCTCTATTTCCGAGCTTATGTTAGGATGAAACACTTGACTGGGTTTCATCATTGATCTAACCATAACATGAGATAAACAGTTCCGATTGTTCCAAGGCAACGTATTATCTTCATTACAACGCAGCGTCAGAAACTGGGATTCAACAATACCCCCCATCTTCTCCCTTCCGCATCTTCCTCTTAAGAAGGCTCAATATGGTCTCGTCCAGTTCATTATTTTGGATTGTGGAATCCAAATAGTTTACACTATTAGCTGGTCTGATATTGTTGGACGAGATTAGGTGCTAATACTCTTTGATTGTGCACCCCGATCCCCACCCCACTCCGACGTTCCAACACACAAGAGATGATAGCTCGAACCCATTCTTCTTACTCTCATTATCCGACCCAAACATATTGATTTCTCTCTTTGGGCTATCTTCGACTACAGATACGCGAACATACTCTTCGAGAAGCAGAACCACAATGTAACCAGTTGAGTTGGTGGGCATATTGCCCAATGAATGATTTACTAACAAAGACTCACTATCATCACATGTTCATTTCGTTACAGGAATTTTTTCAAACTTCCGTTGGTCCAGTCGATAAAGTTTCTCTCTCCTTCAACGAGAAGGGTAAGTCTACTGGTATTGCCACTGTGATTTTCAAGAACTCTAACTCTGCCCAAAAGGCCGTCAAGTTGTACAACAATGCACCAATTGATGGTGGTAAGTCCAACTTAAAGCTTGAGTTGGTTGTCGATACTACGAAGGTTCCATTTGCAGCTAGAATTCAACCAAACATTCAAGCTGCGGTTGGACCAAGAGTTCCAAATGCTAGACTTGTTAAGGGTAGACCTGTTAAGCCAGTTGTTAAGGCCAAGGCTAAGGCTAAAAAGGTCAAGAAACAAGCACCAAAGAAGAAGAGTTTGGAGGAATTAGACCAAGAAATGGCAGACTACTTTGCTACAAACAACGGCAACTGATCCAGCTGATTTCGTTGATCGACCAGCACCATTTGTATAACACTATTTTAAGTATGAAAATGAAACTGTAAATGTACTCTTAGCTTTAAAGGGGTGAATGGTGAATGGCTGAAGTATGAAGTATGAAGTACAAAGAAATTATTTACAGAAATGGTATGGCACGAGCTATGAAAGGGGGAGAAATATGAATATATGTAAGTTGTAAGTAGTAATCAGATCTAGTTCTTCTTGTTGTTATCGTTATGTTTGTCTTCATTGGTGTAGTCTGTGAAGAAGTGTGACCAAGTGAACTTATCTCCGCTTCTTCTCGATCTATAACTCATACCAGCACCTTCGTATTCACTCTTTCTCTGGAATCTCTCAACGCCATCATCTAGAGGGAATCCAGGTTTCACGGTGGAGATGGAGTCACCACTTCTCTCTCTGACTCTATCTTGCATGAGCGAGTCATATGAGGATGCCTCTTTCACATATTGAGTTTTACGACGTATGGTGACATTCTGTTTGACGAAATATGCCGAAGTCATTGCTAATACACAAATGAAAATGCCCTGTTTCCAGAAACTCTTGATGGATGGGAATGGTGAACCTGGTGATTGCATTGTGATGGGTGTGACGTTTGTGGCTGCGTTGTAGCGGGGGGTTAGCAATACACTTACGCAAGTGCTGATGATGAGGTGGGCTTTGAGCTTTGGGCTTTGAGCTCTCAGCTCTCAGCCTGAAATCATGTCACTGCGGGAATCGGGATTCGGGTTTTGCGTCTGGTGTTGGCAGGCGGGATTGGGTTTGGGTTTGGGTTTGACACTGCTTATCGGAGAGCGTAAACAAGATCTATCTTGGGACAAGACAATCGCCAACGACGGCGAACTGGATAGCCAAGGAAGCCATTTAAGTCAGAGAAAGCATCATGTCCGACAAGAGTATTGCACACGCCATTGCGGGAGGGCTCTCGGGGCTCGTTTCCATGGCGGTGACTTATCCGCTAGTCACATTGAGCACTAATGCACAAACTAAGACTAATACTGAGATTAAGACGGCGACGGCGACATCGGCTTCGACAGATACTGCCAAGGGGGAGAACCCTGTACTCGACAAGGCGTCGATAAAGTTACCCTTGAGAACGGTGTACCAGGACTGGCAAAAGGGTGCTAATGACGACGATGGAGACCATGACGATAAGAGAGATGTATTGAAGAATAAGTTGTGCGCATTGCGCACGCTACTTATCAAGTTCATCAAGCGTATCAGATTCGTTATCCAGCACTCGAAGAAATACTATGCCGGTCTTGAGTCTGCTCTCGTTGGTATTGTTGCAGTCAACTTCTGCTATTACTACGTATACAGTCTTGTGGGTGACTATTACAAAAGGAAGAGATTTGGAGGTGAGACGTTGAATGTCAAGGACAGTCTCATAACGGGACTTACTGCAGGGGTCATTTCTCGCATTGTCACAAACCCGATTTGGGTTGCCAACACCAGAATGACTGTCAGGAAGAAGAATGCTGAGAGTGATGATGTCTCACAGCAACAGCAGCAGAATACATTGGAGGTCATCAAGGAAATCTTTGTGAAGGAGGGCATTGCAGGTCTTTGCTCAGGATTAGGCCCGGCGCTGATATTGGTCACATCTCCTATGATCCAGTTCACTGTGTTTGAACAACTGAAGAACGCCATTGTTAGATTACGGTCTGGCCATGGCATAACCTCATTCGAAGCTCTATTATTAGGCTCGCTCGGTAAGTTGATAGCTATTTTGGCAACGTACCCTTACTACACGATCCGGTCCAGGATGCACGTGAGCAAAAGGCACGACGAAAATAGTTTCAGAGTGTTGCTGGATATATGCAAGGAAGAGGGAGTCCTTGCACTCTACCGAGGTCTCGATGCAAAGCTATTACAGAGCGTTATCAGTGCAGGGTTGATTTTCTACTTCAAGGAGGAACTGATGAACGTCGTTGGTGTTGTAGTGAATGGGTGCGGGCTACAAGGTGTGAGGCTGCACAAACGTCTGAGAAGTCTGAGAAGTCTGCGTGCGGGACATTCATAACGAAGTGGATAAATGCCAAATGCCAAATGCTAAATTCCAAATGCAGGTTCTTTTGGTCGCTATATATGCTTATGATTGTAAGAGGAATATTATGTATCTTTATGTTTATGCTCATGCCCATGCTTATGCTTGTGTTAAGCGATCCATTGTTTCATCTCCTCGTAAGCGACGAACATCATGGCAGATGTAGGGATTGTCTTGAACAGCGTGACTCCAATACCTGAGTAAAATCCTGCGATACCCTTTGTCTTATAGATTTGTTTCACCACTTTTGGGAATGTTAGATCTTTCCTATCATTAGTTTGCAATATAGATTTGACTGTATCAGCGGGGAATAGTGAACAATTATAACCAATACCTGCTGCTGCACCAGCGATCATTGATTCATAAACTTTGGGTTTATAATTTTTATCACCTTTAGAGAATAATTCGATGATATATTCATAACTACCAAACCATGCCATGGAACCACCACATTCACGCAACATGGTGGCGGTGTGACCACGCCAGAGACCATACCAACCTTTCTCACGAATGATGGCACGAGTGATTTGTGGAATGGATTGAACTGTTTCTTTGGAATTCGATAGACATTTGAGGTTATCCACTTGGAATTTACATTTGACGAGTTCGACTGGAGTTAAGATAAAAGAGGTACAAATACCACTGAATGCACCACATAATAATTTATCGGAAACTGCCAGATCTGCATCCAATGGTAAACCTCTGTATAATTTTGACAAATCTTGAGCTAAATTATAACTGAAGAATAGACATGAGACTTCCATTGCAGCACCTACCAATGGCACTTTTAAACCTTTATAAAAGCCACGAGATATACCCTCATTCTTATAAGTCTTTTCAATTGCGTCGAAAGTTGAAGTGAATAGAGGCTTTGATAGGGATTGAGAGTACTGAAGACGTACTTTAATGGTATCGAAGGGGAATTCAACGAGTTTACCACATGCACCAGAAACGGAACCGAGGAAGATCTCTTGGATGGAGTCACGCAGGATGTCTCTTTCTTTGGACATTGAGCGTTGATTTATATATAAGTGTACGTTTAGTGGAATTTGAGAGCGACGGAGCTAGCTGTGCATGTTCTGATAGGAGGACCCTGAGAAACTAATTGAAATTGGGTTACAGTTGAAAAACAAGTTGAGATTGGGAGTTATGCACAGTGCAATGGATAGCAATTGTTCTACGAGAGAAGTCACTAGCTGATGAATAGGAACGGAAAGAGGAACCGCTGCTCAATGCAGACTAAAGAAGATTGCGGACCGGGTATTCCTGTTGCACGCGTTGATCGTTTACAGCAGTTGATCCGATAACGGTTAAGGCGGTCTAAAATTAACGGATAAGCCGCGCCAATTTCCCGTTGAGCGTTGCGTATTACATGTTTCCATCGAAGTCACGTGCGCGCAGAGAGGGCTTGCCACCGCCAGCCCTAATTCCCGCATTGGGCGCCGTCTACTTTTACCGTTCTTTCGCATTTTCGCATTTTCGCGTTTTCTCCCGCCTCGTTGTGAGCGCTACTACCAACTGCGACCAGCGACAGACGGCGAACGACGGACGACGAGGGGGCCAAATTTTTCATGGCCACGGCACACTGGAGAAGGGCTCTCTGCCAACTGCTTTGCGTTTGAAAGGGGCCCCTATTTGCTCTGGTTTCCCTCTCTCGTCAAAGGATAGTCTGCTCGTTCATCGGCTTAAACGTGATTATTCTACAGCATCATCAACATACAACATGAAGTACTTAGCTGCATATCTTTTATTACAACAAGGTGGTAACGCATCTCCATCCGCTGCTGACATCAAGACTCTTTTAGAATCCGTCGGTTCCGAAGCTGCACAATCTAACATTGACCTTCTTCTTGCTTCCCTCGAAGGTAAGTCCGTCGATGAATTGATCACCGAAGGTGCTTCCAAGTTAGCTTCCATCTCCGCAGGTTCTGGTGCTGCTGCTTCATCTGGTGCTGCTGCTTCTGGCGCTTCCGCTGATGCTGCTGCTGAAGAAGAAGTTGAAGAAGCAAAGGAAGAATCCGATGATGACATGGGTTTCGGTTTGTTCGACTAATCGTACAGTCACTTATAATATAAATACTTACTAGTGTACAAACTAATCATCCAAAAATTCTAAACACTTTTCTCATTCTGCTCTATCACAGCAAGAAGATATCGCATTCTATTGACCTCGTTGGCTATCTTTTCCCGTAAATGTTTATCTACATGGCTCGTCTCTTGTACTTTCAACCTCTGGTTAATCTCCTCTATATCCTCCACCTCTCTCCTTAATCTTTTCACATTTTCCACTTTTTCCAATACTTGATCTCGTACGGCATCGTAATCATCAATCAGTTCCACATCATTCGTCTCCAATAGATTCGAATCAGGTAACTCTTCAATTAGTTCTAGAAACACATCATCAATCACTGTCTCAGTGGCAGTTCCAATCCTATCTTTGAAAACTCCAAGCACATTCCGTACGCTATCCAATGTATCCATCCTCTTCATCTGTTCCTCTCGCTCAACTTGCATCATCTGCTGTACAACTTGAAACCTCGATTGTCTTAAGAAAAGTGACATCCGATACTTTCTTCGTATCTGCTTATTTAACTTAACTAGTACTTTATCCAGCGTATCTTCATCAATCTCAATCTTGTGTTTCCGCAATTCCTTCTGTAGAATGGCATCATTCTTAATCGGTTTCGTCAGAATTCGTTCTTGTTCAACAATGAATTCGTTAATGTCTTCAAATGTAGCTGGTATAATAGTCATCGTCAACGCTGTAATTACTGACACTTCCAAAAAGATTCAAAATCATTATCAAAACAAAACCAAAGTAAACACTAACAAAAAAAAATAGCACTAATCAGTCCGCACACGAAAATCCATGAAGCACGCGCCTCCACACACTCCACACACTACCTTCTACACATCCACAAGTTCAAACTCTCCGCTGCCGCAATCCGTATCCTGAAACATCACCCCAAAGTAATCATGTACACTGAAATCAGAGTCAATGCTGTTGTTGCCATCCCCACTAAGATGAGAAGTACCTTCATGACCTTGCTCTCTGAGTAACACCTCGTAAACCCACATCCGGAACTTATGTACAATGTACTTGAAAACGCGTCTTGCATACCGTTCTTGCATTTCTCTCCCTAAATAAGCCGCAACAAATGCATCATCTGATATCGAGTTTACAAAACTAGCCTTTTGACGTAGTAATTGCTCCTTTTCCCTTGGTTCACTCGACCCAACGAGATCTTCAAATAATTCATCTGTCCATCTTTGTTGCACTAACATTTCTCGTTGCCTTGGTTTCAGCTTTGCTAGAACCAACTGGCTACATTCTACGTTCACGCATACTACTCCCCATTATTTCTTTCTTGTAACACAATTAGCAAAGGATGCGGAACCCCGCTTTATATACACTGTACACAGCTCATCCATCAAGGGAAGAAAAGAAAACTTGCAGATACGACTCGTCACAAAACGATCTATCAGATTAGCATCCTTCAGTTTTCGGTAAACGGTGCCTTCAATGGATCAATAACAGATCCAAACTTAGTAATGACGCTAGGTGTAATCGCCTTATGATGCGTGGTCGTCGTCGTCCATTCTTTACCCATAGGCACACGTAAAGAACGTTCATACTCGTCCCAAGTCTTATATGGGTATGGAACTTGGTCAGCTTGGTACTTGTTCGCACGTTTATTGAACTTTTCGTTGATGATGACATTTCTCTTACCCTTGTCTAGACGATTGCCCTTCGCTGTGATACCTGCGACAATGGCAACCTTGTTTCTCTTATTGTTGTTGTTGTTATTGTTCTTCTGCTTCTTGTTCTTGTTCTTCGGCACGCTCCATCCATCATCATCACCGCCAGCCCACGATCCCCAACCTGGAACGGATAAATTCACCTTCTTGTCATCATCCTCTTCTTCAATGACGTGTTTTTCTTGCTCAAATTCTTCAACGAGAACGTCATCGCCGGCAAAGGCGCTTTTAATCAACTCGTTTTGCTTGAACATCCGGTTGTCATCCATATCATCACCCTCACTTTCATATTCATCGTCGGATTTGGATGCAGCGGCTCTCTTAGCCTCTTTCTTTGGATCAACAATTTGCAAAGTCTGCTTGTTCTCAATCTTCACAGAGACATCCTTACCCTCATCTTCTTCATATTTCTTAGCTGCCTTTCTCTTCGAAAGCTTCTTAGCGATCTTCGCTCCTGACTTAGCCAGTTTAGACGACGTTTGATCGATCATTTTGATCTTAGTTGTGCCGCTAACCTTCTCATCCTTGTCAGATTCGCTTTCATCGGCGGCATCATCGAGCCATGGGTTGGCTTCCGCATCATCTTCCACGGTCGCAGAGGTTTCCCTGCCAGTCCTTGAAGGGAGTTTCTCATCTTCACTATTCACCTCATCATCGCTCTCGTATGTTCTCTTCTTCGAAGCACGCTCCCTCACAGACAGTCTATTCTTGAGTAATCTAGCGTCTTCTTCGTCCAATTCTTCCAAAAGCGCTTCATCAATCTTTCTGGATTCTTCAGCGGCGGCTAACGCACTAGGCGTGTAAACTCTCCTACCATTATTGATAGTAACATTCACTCCGTTAGCATCACTTGAGCCGTCAAATCCTTCTCTATAATCTTCATTATTCTCAAACCTTCTCAAGTCATCGATTTCCTTCAGTTTCGTCAATCTCTCACGCTGTTCTGCATTCTTCATGAAATCCATAGCAAGAACACCTTTACCAACCTTAGCAAGTCTCTCATCGTCGACAGCATTCGCTTCCGTCTCGACATCATTTTCGAGGTCGCTTAAATTACGTTCATCTTCACTACTCTCTTCCCCATTACGGCCCAATTGCCTCTCCTTGAGACGATCACCTTGACGCATCATCTCTTCCATTTCATCTCTATTCCCTTTATCCTTGGACATACCTGACTTGATCATTTGCTTAGCCCATTTTGATGTATTCTTATGCTTTAGAGACATTCTCTCCTTGGCACGTTGATACATTGGATCATCTTCTTGATCTTCGTCGTCACTTCCGACATTACCATCAGCACGATTGACTTGTGATATGAGGGCCTGTTCTTTCATTTTCTCCTTCCTGAGTTGTTTTCTGTATGCCTTAGACTTGATCTTCTTCAAACGCTTAGAATCCTTCATTCCTCTGTACATGAGTTCTCTCATGAGTCTGAGTTCGTTGGTACGTTTGATCATCTCTGCCTTAGATAGTTTGGCAGTTTCGATGTTCTCGAATAAGTCTTCCGTTTTTTTCGATTCAATGTTACTTGCATCAATGATACTATCGAGCTTGGATTCAAAATCATTGATTGCAACATCGCTATCCGTTTTGAAAGCTGAGTTCTTATCGAGGTCTGCTTTTGCAGGGATGAATTTGAGAACAGATTTGTCCCTATTTTCATTGACTATATCTCTCCATCTATTCACCTGTTCCTTTTGGATTTCATATGCTGCACGACGTTCGTGACGTTTTTGGATGTTCACTGGTAATGGGATGGCAAATGCTGAATTCTCATCATTATTCAATTGCGCCAATTCTTCTTCTGCAAGCTCTGTGTCTCGCAGTTCTTTCAATTGTTTGGATTGTTTAGCAATATCTCTAATGAGTTCATCATTGCCATTTCCTTCGCCATCTTCTTCATCCTCACCGCTAAGACCGCCAAGCATATCGTCGAAAGTTAGCGAATCTCCTTGTGTTGGTAGAGAAAACTCGTTCTCTGTAGTTCTATCGTTGACTAGCAATTTTCTAGTCTTGTCCTTGGAGTTTTTTGGAAGTTTTGCCTTGAGGTTCTTTAAAACTGAACCGAGCTGAATTTCCTCGTCATCAGAAATGTTCATTTCATCGAATGGGTCAGCATCTTCATCTTCACCTGAGTCGGAATCAGATTCGGAACCTGACTCTTCGGAGTCTTCATCTGATTCATCTTCTTCTGATTCACTTTCCATGTCATCATCGAAAACCATTTCATCTTGATCTTGATCTTGATCCTTCGATTTGGTCTTCTTCACATCCTTGTCGGCTCTATCCCAAATCTCTGAGAGGGTCAAGAGTTCTCCCTCATCGACACTCTCCCATCCATTTTCCTCCTCACCATATTGGTTGAGTGATATATCATCGTCATTCTTCTTGGCCATGTAATCATCGAGGTCATCGTCACTTCCCAATGCTTCGTCGGAGTCCAACTCCTCATCTTCAAAGGCAACATCGCTATTGTCTTCATCATCGTCGTCAACTGCGGAGGATTTGTTCAAAAACCTGCTTGCATCCATAATGGCATCCTTGAAACTTGGCTTTGTACTTGTGGCATCATTTCTGGTGCTTCCCTTTGCGCCGTTCTTCTTTCCTTGGCCACGCGCATGTCCATTTCCATGCCCATTGCCTTGTCCCTTTCTTGCCATTGCCGTTTCCTGTTGACTGTCGTACGCTACCTTGTTGTAGCTGTACCTGTAACTGTACCTTTGCAGTATCTACCACTGTAAGTTGAAGGACAAATTTTTTTTCTGATCTTTTAAAATTTCATTCCCTTTTTTCCCTTTTTTCCCTTTTTCCTCCGGGGCAACCACACCTTCCTAAAGGGGAAAAGGGCAACCGCGAAAGGAACAACGGGGCACAAATTAAGAGCTGAGCCCTCAGCCACAGTAATTTGAGCTTTGAGCCGCCGGGGCCTATAAGATAAGAGCAAGCAGCACCCACCAACCAATGTATTGCAACAATAGCAGCAACGACGATGGACACAGCCATCACTAACGCCATAACAACAGCACAGTACACAATGACCGGCCTCTCCACCACATCCGTCCACGCTGACCAGCCGCTCAACAGAGTACAGGACGTTGTCCCACCTATCAATGTCACCACCACATTCCGCTACCCGGCAAAGCCTGAGGACTTGATCCCTGCCACGGAGTACAATTCAGATGATTATGACCCCTCTGCGGCAACTCCAATCTACTCAAGACTTGGTCATCCAAACTCCACTCGTGTGGAGGCTGTCCTCAGTGGCATCCTCGGTGGTGAAGTTATCGCTTATAACTCCGGACTTAGCGCTTTCTTTGCCGCCATCATCCACTTCAACCCCAAAGTCGTTGCCATTGGAGACGGATATCATGGTTGTCACGGTATATTGCACTTACTGCAAAGAAATTACAATGTCAAAGTGGTCAATCTCGATCAACTCGACCAATTGTCCGCAGGTGATTTGATTCATGTGGAAACTCCAGAGAATCCATACTCGATTGTTCACGATATTTCCCATTATGTCTCTGAAGCGAAGCGTATTGGTGTAAAAGTTCTTGTGGATGCCACATTTGCTCCACCGCCACTCTCTGATCCATTCGATTTCGGTGTCGATATGGTCATGCACTCTGCAACCAAGTATTTCGGTGGTCATTCTGACTTGCTTGCAGGTTGTTTAGTCACCAAGGATAAGAAGGTTAAAGTTCAACTCGCTAAGGATAGAGTGTTCTTGGGTACTAATATCGCCAATCTTGAGGCTTACCTCTTACTAAGAAGTTTGAGAACTTATGAGCTCAGAATCAAGCAACAAAGCGCTACTGCTACTAAACTCGTCAAATACCTAGTGGAGAACAATGCTCAATTCCCACACTTGGCAACAATCCACCATTCATCCATTCAAGAAGACCCATTTGTGAGCAAGCAGATGAAGGGAGGACACTCTCCCGTCTTCAGTATCGAATTCACCACTGCGGAACAAGCCAAATCCTTCCCCTCCAAGTTACACTACTTCCAACACGCCACCTCGCTTGGAGGTGTCGAGTCATTGATCGAGTGGAGAGCCGTCACAGACTCCAATGCAAGACCAACCTTGCTCAGAGTCAGTTGCGGTGTCGAGAACGTTGAAGACTTGATTGAAGATTTCAAGCAAGCTCTCAACAAATCCACCTGAACTCTCCTCATTCCCTGTAGCTGTGTAACAACCAACAACAACCATACACCACGAGCTTCTGCTGCCATTCCAATGCTTGTGCTGAGAACGCACAAAGCGTTCCATCTGTAGTCTCTCTAGTCTCTCTAGTCTCTGGTCCTCTTTTGTTTCGTGTAGCGCGTCTGCATCTTTTTCATATTCTTCTCTACTCTCTACCACCATCAATCATCAACAACAGCTTCTATCCACTCCGACACATAATCGTGAACCCCTCCTTTGCCCGCCACAACTCATCATCAGCCATAAACATGTCGTCCCGCATTGCCAAATTTAAGAAATCCAGGAAGAGAGCAGCCCCGGATGACTCTGATACTCACTCTGTTGATGCTTCTCTTGCCGTCGCAGCAACAGCGGTATCAGTATCGGCCTCTGCAGATATCACATCTTCCAACAACATCAACAACGATGAACAATACACATACGACACTTATCGTCACGAATTAGAGACAATGCAACCTCCATTGGCTCCCGAAGAAGCGAAAATGCTACAAAGTTGGGGTAATACTCAACTATCCTTGAAGCAACTCTACGCAATGCAAGCTCAATTGTTAGAAATCGGATTAACTCCAAAATTGCCAATACAGTGGGAACTTCAAGAAGCTACGAATAACAATGTTCACGGTCTTTTCTCAACGCAATTATATGCTACTTTGCCCGTTGTGACGCTAAAAAAGCTAGATCCACGCACTTTCCACACTT
This sequence comes from Pichia sp. P7020A, assembly GCA_025531525.1. Taxonomy (NCBI): domain Eukaryota; kingdom Fungi; phylum Ascomycota; class Pichiomycetes; order Pichiales; family Pichiaceae; genus Pichia; species Pichia sp. P7020A. Next base: position 11,235 of record JAMYHI010000344.1, on the reverse strand, counting down.
TCTTCAAGTTGCTAAATCCAGTCACGTTTGCTTTCAACGATGCGCAAATGGAGAAGCTCGGACCCAAACATACTACTAATTACCCCTTTGACGAATCTTCCCTACGCAGAGGAATGGTTTATAATATGGGGGGACTTCCCTTGACAATGGAATGGTGTCCTCTGGTAATTGAAGATAGACGATTCTTATTTGTCTCAATTGTGGATTTTAGTGCCGATGTCAAAGAGTTCACAGATGCGCCATGTTGTTTGAGTATATTGGAATATTCAAGTACTGGATTTAAACTGAACAAACAAATTTACATAGATAGCACTGTTAAGGAGATGAAGTTTTCATTCTTGACCTCGGAGAGAAGGGCTCTATTGACAATGGTGCTCTCTAGTGGTGCTATTGAAATTTGGAAAGTCACCGATGATCTACTGACTGATAACTCTGATGGAATGTATTACAAGGTTCAATCGGGTGTACGTAATTGGAAACTTTCCAATCAGGTACTGAAAATCACCTCTGTCTCTTATGTGGCATCAAATGTGCTCATAATTGTCACTAACCACGGGCATATTGGTCAATACAATATTGAGGAGAATAAACTCGATTATTTGATATCATTGCGTTTACCTTCCATGCTATCTGTGAAAACTTCCATACCCGTTGACGTTGGCGAACAGTATATAACTGCATGTGTCTCTTGCACAGATTTTGAACAGTATCTCGTGCGGTTACCTCTTCCTGTTACCAACACGCCCCTTATGAACAATGTCCGATTATTACCGGCAATTGCATCAAACAAAGACCTCATCTATGATAGATCATTTATCTATCTCCACAATTTGAAAACTTTCGTCTTGATAGAGGGAAACTTTGGTCTCAAACAATGCCCTATTGACGCTCCATTGACCGGACAGAGAATGAAGATCCAATCTGACAACATCATAACATGTATTGCCAATGACATTACATACAAAGATGGCGTTCTCAACAATGGCTTCAAAGTATTGACCGCACATTCAAATGGATCTGTTAGGCTCTGTAACATATTGGACATGTTCACCAATACCGATAGGAAAAATCACACGGCATCGATAAAACTCTTCCAACTTCATCGTTCTACATTAGATAAGAACTGCTATTGGTTGGATCTCACCTATCAAGTGGACAAGTCTGGTGAATTACCCGCTGCTGAGAAGGTAAAGAGAAACAAACATATTACGCCGGATCAAACGTGCCCGACAAAAGTTGCAATACTCGGCGATACCATTGCTACTGCATACGCTGGTGGTCTTCTCGTCATTGAAGAACTCGTTGTATGATTATGATTATCCTATTTGTTTACTTACTTTGTACTTTTAAGAACCTGTATTATTGTTATCTTTCTATCTGGACTTTACCAATACACATTGAAGTCGCAATTCTGTGAGTATTCGTTCAATCCTCCCTTCAAATCATAGGCAATGTATCCTTTATCGCGCAGATGTTTCGTTGCAAGTCTTGAATCATTACCCATTTTACAAACAGAGACAATTGTCACATCTGGAGGCAACCTCTTCTGTAGAGCTTCATCATCTAATCGCACTAAAGTTTTGTATGGAATGTTCAATAATGGTGGAAATCCCTTATCTTCTGTAGCTTCCCCGAAATTAGCAATATTGAACTGTTCCGTCGGACGCACATCCACAATACAGACCTTTTCAGGGCTTCCCGACAATTCTGTAATCTCATCAAATGTTATACGGTACTTCTCATCAACAAGATCGTAGTTGATAGCCCCACAGAATTGTGTGTAATTTATACTCTTGATGGTATCTATAGTCATAGACGAACAGAGACAAGAGTGTTGTTTGCCACGCATCTTAAAACTCTTCAAACTTTCTCCATCGTTACCTTGATATCCCGAATACATTAGCATTATAGGTTTGTAGGGATTCTCGGCATTGTAATAATTAGTCAATACTTTGATTGATTCTGTAGCCATCAGCGTTCCTACAAGGCCAACACATGATCCTATCACACCATTATCTGCACATGTGGCGATGTTTTCAGGGCGAGGTGGCACTGGGTGAATGCATCTATAACAAGGACCATTATTGAAATTCAAAATGATCAATTGACCACTAGTTTGCACAGCTGATGCAGATACTAATGGGATACCGACCACGACACAAGTATCAGAGATGAGGTATTTGGTTATTGGATTATCTGTACAGTCCAACACCAGATCATAATTCTCAAATAATTGCACTGAATTGTCATTACTCAAAAATTCCGTATGACATACGACATCGATGTTGGGATTGATAGCTTTCATGCGACGTGATGCAGATTCTGTTTTATACCAACCAACGGTGGTGGTATCGTGTATGATTTGACGATGTAAGTTTGATACCTCGACGCGATCATGATCCAGTAACCCGATACATCCAACACCGGCAGATGCGAGATATAGCAATGCCGCAGAACCAAGACCACCGCAACCAACTACTAAAAGACGGGAGTTATGTAATCTCAGTTGACCGGAAAGTGAGTCAAAGGGGACAACTTGCATTTGACGGCCATATCTCCTGTACTCTTCTGATGATAACGACATGGTTGGTTATGTGAACACAGTTGGTGAGTTTATGTTGTAGAGATATAGAGAAAATTGAAGAGAAGGATCAATCACGTCGGTTTAGCGTGGAGCGAGATGAGATGTGAAAATCATGTCACCCACAGAGCACATGATAGTACAGCTACACAACAATGAAACGAAATCAACATTAGCGACACGGCAATGCCAACGTGCATTCTGTGTTTTGTACGTGTACAGTGGATGCACTACTTTGAAAGAGTTATAAAGGGTATGGATGGCCATGGACAGGACTGAGAGGACTGAGAGAGTGAATGGCAATTACACAACCTTTTGCTTGACAAAGAAGTTCTTCAAGTAGGACATTTGCCAAACGCCTGTACCAATGAGGACTGCGATTTGGATGATGGTCCACTTGGTGGTGCTGTAGTTGACGCCTTCGGAGGTGTCTCTGAAGGATGCTTCTTTGAGTCTTAGAAGGGATTGTTCTCTCTTGATACCATTGAGCTTCTTAATGAGTTCGTTAGTCCTTGAGGTCAAGTAAGACACGTCTGAATCTCTCTTTGAATCGACGAGTGGCTTGGCGTCACCGACAATGAGGTCAAAGAAGATTCTGTGTCTGGTTTTCTTTGCCCAATTGGTATGCTTTGGAGTGATACAGAACTTGTGTTCACCTGAATCTAAGGAGGTGAAGGTGAACTGGCCAATGGGGGAATTTTTCTGAGAGACGACTCTGTGGTTGTTGTCAAAGGTCTCATCGACGGTGATCTCCACCTTCAAGTTGTTGTTGTTCTCGACAAAGTCGTTGAAGTTGTCGTCGAACTCATAGACGGCAAACTTGCCCACGGCAATCGTGTCCTTTGGAAGCTCCTCGTAGAAGCACTTTGTTTCGTCGGTGTTGACGTAGAAGTGGAGCGCGTGCGCAGACGAAAGCAGCGCCGCAAGCAGCAGTGGCCAGAAGTGAGCGAGCATTGTGTTGGTGCGGTGTGTTGCTGTGATCTGATCTGATCTCTTCCTTTGTGGCGGTGCCTGTCGTGTCGTGTCGTGTTGTCTGTTACGTGGTTTGTCTTTCTTTTGTGCTTTGTGCTCAACGCGCCCGGCGATTTTCCATTTTTTTAAAAATTTCATTTATTTGGCGGTGCATGTTTTTGGGTTTTGGAGAAATTATTTCTTTCACTTTCAAAACTTTTCTCTTTTTTTCTGCAAAAAGGACAGTAAGAAGAGCCCAGCACAGCACATAACAGCACAGCACAGCAATGGCAGGTGCAGGTGCAGATAGAGCGGCAAATGACCCGAGATTTAGCAAGGTGTTCTCGGACCCGCGGTTCAGAACGGTGCGCAAGAAGGACCTCAAGGTCCAGCTAGACGAGCGTTTCAACAAGAAGAACCTGAAAAACGAGTTCTCCCTGCTCAAGTCTACTGCAAAGGTGGACAAGTACGGTAGAAAGATTAAGAGCGATGCGAATAGTGTTGTAGACAATTTGGACAAGTATTATAATGACGACGAAGAAGAGGAAGAAGAAGAGGGAAAGGAAGGGGCAGAAGCAGATGAGGATGAGGATGAGGATGAGGATGAGGATGACGAGAGTGAGTCAGAGGCTTCTGGGGCAGAACTCGATCCGCTTGCCAAGGCCCGTGGTCTTGTCGATGCCGACTCCTCCTCCGATGAGGACGATTCCTCTGACGAAGAGGTAGAAGCATCTGCCTTTGCAGATGAGAACGAAATTTATTCCGGTGATGACACCGATGAAGAGCAAAGAGAACACATTCCTGAACAAGACCCTACTACTAGAATCGCAGCCGTCAATCTCGATTGGGACCATATCAACTCTAAGAGTCTGTACGCAACATTCAGCTCATTCCTTCCAACTGATGGTAGCGGCGGAATCAAGCGCGTGACGATCTTCAAAAGTGAGTATGGTAAGCAGCGATTGGCAGATGAGGATCTGAACGGTCCACCAAAGGAGATCTTTAAGGGTTCTGCGACAAAAGCCGGCTCTGATGATGATGACGACGACGATGATGATGATGACGACGAAAACGAAGATCTCGATCTCGCTAAGGCAAGTAAGAAATTGATCCAAGAGAACAACGGTGAAGATGAGGGTTTTGACTCCACAGAGCTACGGAGATATCAGTTACAGAGACTCCGTTACTATTATGCCATTATTGAATTCACCAACTTGAAGAGTGCCGAAGAGGTCTACAGTAAATGTGATAACACTGAATTTGAAAGCAGTGGTAATTTCTTCGATTTACGTTATGTTCCTGATGGAATGGAGTTTGAGGAGAATGATATCAAGGACTCGTGTGACAAGTTACCAGCGAACTTTGAACCAATTGAGTTCTCTACAGACTCTTTGAGAAATAGTAAGCCTAAGCTAACGTGGGACGAGACGCCCATTGAGAGAGTACAAATCTTGAGTAAGTCTTTCAAACAGGGTGAACTCGATGATCTTGACTTGAAGAATTATTTGGCAAGTGATAGTGAGGATGATGATGACCTCGCCACTGGTGCCGACGCCATCAACAAGTACAAGTCTTTGGTTGCCGGAACCGGTTTAACTAAGAGAAAGAGTGCGAACGATGGTGAAGATGAAGGTGAAGGAAGTGATGAAGATGACGTGGACATGGAATTCACATTTACACCGGGACTTGGAAGTAAAGAGCAAGCTAAGAAGGATAAGGAAGCGGAACAAATAACGGCGATCGAGAAGTTGAGATTGAAAGAACAAGAACGTAGACGTGCTAGAAAGCAGAAGGTCAAGGAATTGAAGAGGGAAGCACAAAGCAAAAAGGGAAGGAGAGTCAAGCGTGATGAAAATGTCGAAGAAGAAGAGTTGAAGATCGAAGAAATTGGCGACGGCCACGGCAAGGGCGCCAACGCTGAGCTTTCCCACTTTAACATCAAGGACGTGGAGAAGCTCGAGAAACTCAAGTCGAAGAAGAACAAGTTCAAGAACAAACGCCAGCGTGAACTGGAGAAGGAACTAGAGACTCGTGTCGGCGCCGTGCAGCAAGAGCAGGGTGCCCTCGAGATCGACGACCGTTTCAGCGAGATGCTCGACTCGCACGCCTTTGTCGGTGGTAGCGACCTTCTCCAACAGGAGCGTAAGCGCCGCAAGAAGCAGTCGAAGGAGAAGAAGTAGTGTTAAGTAGTGTAGTAGTAAATAACCGTTCCGAGTATTTTGTTTCGCCGAGGCCCGGCTGACACCTGTCAGGTGGTTTACGGTTTATGGGGTTCAAGTACCGAACTCTTTGCTCTTTCTGGGGACGGGAGGCCGGAGGGCCTTGGAGTGCAGGCAGTACAGCACATCACGCACAGCAATGGGTAACACGGGAAGCACTGAGGACTCTGGGGCGAAACTGACGACGACGAAAGTCTCCCAACGGCAAGTGGCGCACTATTTCCGCAAACACGCCAAGGAATCACTCTCCAATGTGGAATTGATAACGCTCTCTAACGTTCTTTTCGGCAGCATCAAGGGGCTAGATGTGCGTGTACCTTTTACGACACTTCTCCAAAAGCTGGGTCTGGGTGCAATTGCAGAAGATGGTGACCCTAGAGGTGCTCTCATGCATGAAATTCTGAGGAAAGTCGCCAATTGGCCCTTCATCAATTCAAAGACCGATGCCGATGCAGATACGCACATGGATACGAATAAGGAGACTGAGATGGTACGAGATGATTTCACATTACAAGAGGTGATCGTACTGGTGTACTTGCTGCACAACAATGGGTTTGAGAAGCTCGGCCTTGGGAGTGATTACATGGTGAAGCTCGTGTTCAATATAGTGTCGGCGGGAAGTGAAACACAAAAGAAAGAAGGAAGCAATGGTGATGGTGATGGTAACACAGATATTGAAGGGGATGTCGATCTAATAATAGAGGGTAAGAGAGTGCGATGGGAGCTTTTGCCCGTAGTGCAGTCGTTTGACAACGATCAGAACGATGACATGAGCAAATCGCAACTCAAAGTACTCTTGGAGCTGCTCCTGCCATTGTCGATGGTTTCCTACAATCCTGGCGCTTTTGACGAGAAGCTCAATAACTATAATACGCAAATAAGCTCCATCACGAGGACGCTGTACATGGGGTCCTCACACGGCGAGAAGATCAACTCGACAGCTTTTGTGAGGAACTACCACAGTCTTACGCCGTACCTCTTGGCGCCATTGAAGAGGATGTTTGATCCGATTGTCGTTGGTGAACAGGACCAGAACCACAAAATTCTGGAACTGAACCACAAGATCCTCACACTACCAGTACTTGCACAGCTTTCGACGATGCTGGACATTGAACATCTCAACTTGCCCCTCACGGGTAACTCGAGCCCCCTCTATCGAGGTTCACGCGATGGGTACTCCATCAACTCCATACAGTCACATACTTTGAATTACAGGGCGCATACGCTCTTATTGATATCGGGACGCACGATATGCAACCCATGCGAAGGCAGCAACTTTTTCGCAAAGTTCCCCAAGTTCCACCCAGTTCAGGAGAGTTCCGACTGTGTATTGGAGAAGTGTAAGTTTCAAATGGCTGTGGTGTTGTCCACTCCGTGGAGAATCACCAATACCAAGACTTTTGGCGAATCCGATTTTAAGCTTGTGCAATTGAGTCCCTACCAGGCCACTTTCGAGGGAAGTGAGGGAAGACCTAACGACTATGCATACTTCTCTAACATGGGACTCGGCTTAGGGTTTGGAAGTAAACCGCCTATGAAGTCAAAGGATATCAAAAATAACCACGTGAAATTCCAACTCGGAGGAGTGTCTCTAACTCTGGACAGCTCACTCGAGAAGGGGAATTTCCGTGTGGAGGACCTATCACGACATGATTCGACATACGGAGTATCCAACTCTGGTAATGGTAGTTTCAACGCGGACGCAGAGCTATACAGGGACCAGTGGTTCAAGATCAACGAGCTGGAGATATACGGTCTCGGTGACGCAGACTCGTTGGCGGAGCAACGCCGGGCGCACGAATGGGAGGAGCGGGAGGCTGAGCGACGCCGTGGTCTAAACAGCGACTACGCAGAGAGCCGTGCATTACTTGAGCTTGCCGGGCTTGTGGGTGGTGCCTCAAGCGGTGGCAGTATGTAGTATGTAGTTGTGTTGTAACGTAAGAGCAGTGATTGTCAGCTTATAAAATTGGCTCTCTGTTTCCTTCTGTTTTTTCGAAAGAATTCGCCGTGATACGACCAGGTACCGCTAGATAGGAGGGGCTGCAGCTGCACGACGGCATGTCACGCCGCTCAGCACAGCACTCAGCACAACAGCACAGCACAACAGCAACAGCAACATCAGAAGCAGAATTTACATGTCTGCTGTCCGTCCTGCGTCGTCCGCAGCAGAAGAAGAACCCTCAAAGGTGCCGGCGTCGGCGCTGCCGAGCGTCCAGAACAACAACCAGAGCAACCGCAACAAGATCAGGAACCAGAGTCTACCGTTGCAATTGCAACAGCAACAGCAACAGCAACATCCCGAAACAGAGGTCAAACACAGACCTCTTGTGTATGGCATATGTCGAACAGATTCTCAGGCAGCTAGACACTCCGCTTCCGGGCCTTCACTCTCAGCTGCACTTCCCACACCGAAACCGGTCGATAGCATTACTTCCAATGTTACACATGAACAGCAAGAAGGAGAACAAGATCAATCACAAGAGCAACAGCAAAAGCAAAAGCAAAAGCAAAAGCAAGAAGAACACCAACAACAACAAGAGCGAGCTGGTGGTGACTACTTCTCAGAAGACCATGGGCGTGGACGCGGACGTGGACTCCGTCGACAATATGAGCCAGAGATGGAGCGAGGGAGAGGAGAAATGACAGAGGAAGAGAAAGAGGAACAACAAGGTGCCCACTTGGATGATAAATCCTCACGAAGGAGAAGTAAAAGGAAGAGAAGGCTCCAGGAAGCAGGAGAGTCGCCAGTTTCAAACTCAGCCGTGCGCAATAGCATTGCTCAACAAACTAGCAAGGAAGATTTTCACAAAGAGAAAAACCATTCCGATGATGATGAGGAAGCAGAAGCAGAAGCAGAATCAGAACCGGAGGTTGCCCCTGATCTTGATGCTGAGGCTGATGAGGAAGCTGATAACGATGCTGCCACCGTTCCCGCCGGTAAAAAACGTCCTGTTCCGGCATCTTTTGTGTTCAAGCTATATTCAATGTTGGAAGAGCCTGAGATGAAGCCTCTCATTTGGTGGCATGAAAATGACTCAAATTTCTTTGTCTACCCAAATGAACAGTTCACCAAGTCTTTGAGCAAGTACTTTAAACATGCCAATATCGCCTCTTTCATTCGACAGCTGAACATGTACGGTTTCCATAAAGTCGATCATACAGAAAAGAGCGGAAAAACCAAATCGAATGACACAGGCACCACTGTTCAAGTCTGGGAGTTCAAACACAGCAACGGCATCTTCAAAAGAGGTGATGAGGAGTCTTTGATAAAGATCAAGCGAAGGTCGCTCAAGAACACTTTGAGTGATAAGGACACGGCAAATTTCAAGACAACTTACGAAGTTCCAGCCAATCCATCTCAACAACAACAACAACAACAACAGCAACAACAAGAGCTGACTGCATACACTTATCCTCCTCCTGCAAATTCAAACGTGGCGGGTGATCACCAACTGCAAAGCCATCATCCGTACCCTCAACGACAACAATCACAGCAACAGCAACAACAACAGCAGCAGCAGCAGCAGCATCAACAACCATTTCAACAACAGTTTCAACAACAACCTCAGTATGCTACCCATCCTCCGCCACCGATGTCTGATTACCCACCTCCATCAATCCCACAATACGTTCAAGCACAAATGCCTCCTGTCACACTTGAGCAACACAGGGGCCCAGGAATACAAGCTGCACAAGAACAGAGCAATTTCCAACAGCAGTCGCAACAACAACCACTGCCTCTGCCGCCGCCAAAGCAGCAGCAGCAGCAGCTTCAACGTCCGCATTCACAACCTCCGTCACAACAACATCAGGCGCCACCACGTTCCTTCTCTCAGCTTCCTATTAATTCGCACCACGGCCACTCAAACTCCAACCCTCATGTCCCATCTCAACCTCCAATTCACCAGCTCCATTCTAATCAACCGCAAGTACACGCCTCTCAGGATATCCCATTAAGTACACCTGCTAACCATGACTGTGGATCTGAGCACGTCGCTGCGTCACATCAGCAGATCATCAATCAATTAGAACGGGATAAGGTACAGACTTTTACTGTTATCGAGGAATTACGGAAATCCTTTTTTCAAGTCCATGATAAGCTAGAGAAAGTCACCTATAAGACAAATGAACTCTCTCAATTGAGCGAAATCTACAAGGATGAGATGGCCAACAGCAATTACGATGTGGTGAACACTTTAGACTTGCTTAAGGATCAAATCTCATCTGGAATTGATAAGGCGCAACTCATATCAAACATTAGCGGGTTGAGATCTCGCATTCTCCAAAGGAGTGCGTACAGGGATATGTGTATCAAAAATGTCACATTTCAGGCCCCAATGATGATGAAGCAATTGCAACAGCCGCAGCAACAGCAGCTAATATCACCCTCTCAAGCTCCAAACCAATTGGGTAATATTAGTATGGATCATGTACTAGCACAAAGTCAGCACCAACAAATCCCACCGAATCCTCCATTCATAAATCAACAAGCAGGTCACGTTAGGAATGGCAGTGCTACCTCCTCGGGAGCAATACAGAGCATTCAACAGCAACAAAATGCTAACTATCCGAGAAACTCTTCCAATGTTTCACTGACCAGTAATCCTTTTTTCAACACCAGTGGATTCTCCCAAATGCCGTTTGCTTACAACTATAGTCCAGGTTACCAGTCGCCTCTGCAGCCTCCTCAGCAACATCATTTTCAACCTCCGCCTCCACCTCCACCTCCACAGTCCCTTCCACATGATAAATTGCCAGTTTCTAATCCTACATCCAACGATTCATCAGTTACCAAAGTCCCCACTACGAGCATTCTGCTGCCTGTGCGTCAAAATCCATCATCTGCGGGACCCACCTCAAACCCACAACCGCACGCACGGCCGCAAACCTTGAACCAGCAGCAGCAAGAACAACAACAACAACAACAGAACAGTCAGGGTCAAGGATCGAATCGACCTCGGGGCTCTCTGCAAAAGGTTATTTCCAATAGCTCTGATGAGTCTCCTTTCTTGCAAAGAGATATTAGGTATAGCGTCTCGGTTTCTTCAGGTAGGTCAAGAAATCAATCAATATATGATCCTCTACAACCCCTACCTTTCCCACCGCCACCTCAGACAATGGTACATGTTCAGGGAAATGGAAATCCGATCACTGCGGCTCAATATTATGCAATGAATCAACAGCAAATAATGAACTACCCAAATGTAGACCCCGCAGCAATTAGTAGACAATACTCATTGAACCAAATGTACACCCCGGTTGGTACTTCAGTGGATGGTCCACGTACAAGGAATGACAGGGGTGAGAAAACGAGTAAAGAAGTGGCCAATAAATCAGGAACAGTTTCCAACAGTGCTGAGAGGGGGACATGGTCACCTGGTGATGAACCAGGGTTAACTAATAGGAGTGTCACCAAGAATGAAAGTAAACAAGGAAGTAGGAATGGGAGTTTCAACAACTCGAGTTTCAGCATGAGTGGAATTA
>JAMYHI010000343.1:0-21090 GCA_025531525.1 Pichia sp. P7020A | reverse complement strand
GAGTTGGACGTTATTAGCAAGACTGCTTACGATGAAAGTAAGGCTCAAAAGTTTGGTGAAAGAAGAGGTGGCAAGTTCAACAAGAACAAGAAGAGAGGAAGAGAATCCAAGGACGCAACTAAGGAAGAATCTAAGGAAGAAACCAAGGAGGAGACCAAGCAAAGAGATGCATCTCCAGTCAGAAAGTCTGAAGAAGTCAAGGAGAGAGACTGATTATAATGCCTTTTGTGTGGTCCCCTTGTAAATTTACAAACGTGTTCGAAAGGGATCACTGCCCTGTCTCAAACGAAATAAATATCGTATACTGTATAACCCTTAATAAACACAGCTTTAGGAAAAGCTCTTCTAGTATGGCGATATCAAATCACCTATGCTGTTGTAGCCTTTGATGAAGTGTCTACTTTAAAATCGGTACATTGTTTGAGTCCTTGAACGACGCGTATTAATTTTAGTCGTCAAATCTCAATTCGACATGACCGTTTGCAACGCGTCTGCTCACAACGTTTTCTTTAATTGCTTGACCATACACGTACTAGAAGTGAGTAAAGGAAATCACTCACACCGACGAGACGATGACAGACTCCCAGTTTATACATATCTTTGGCCAGAATGCGAACGATCCAATAGTTCTTCAGAAATGTGAAAGACTGTGCACTCTCTTTGGATTGTCACCTCAGGATCTGTTCTCCAATTGGGAAGCATACACATACACAGAACTAAACAATCCTAAGATTAAGATAACGCCTGAGAATCTAGAAGGACTCCAGACCTATATTCAGAGAAGACTCACAGAGCAGAACAAAGCCACAACGAATCAAAACTCATTGAAACTGAACTCCAAACACTCTTTACAGCATCCCTCTTTGAAACAAAACTCGCACGATTCCTTCTCAAACGGATCTGATAGCATCAAGAAGAGAAAGTTAAACGCATCATCTTCACCAGTAAAGGAAGCAGATGCTTCAGCGATGAACAATTCTCTCTTAGAATCTAATCACATCATAGAATCGCTAAATGCAGATCAGGTGCCAAATAAGCTAACTACTGTTCCTAACAAGAGTATCAGAATTGTTGGTCACTTCAAAAAAGATCGCTATAAATACAGGACCATGAATTTGAAGCTATTGGATATTGCAGATTATCTAGATGAAAAAATTGAAATCTTCACAGAAGTTGTAGCAAGGGCATTCAACCTTGAAGATTCTCAATTCTCAGACCCAACGCGTCAATCGCAGTCAGAAATCTACACAGTTGGCCGGATTGTTCCCGACTCACCACTAAGTACATCAAATGACTTGAACTTACACTCCTTATTTTTGGAAACCTCAAGAATATCGGGATTCGGAATCAGAGTCAAGTTGGATTTATCCGACGTCAAAAGCTACTCTTTCTTTCCCGGTCAAATAGTAGCTTTCAAGGGTATCAACTCTTCCGGTGATACATTCAAGGTTTTAGAGAACATGAAACTTCCATACCTTGGAGCACCAACTCATGATTACGAAGATATCGAAGAGTTTACCAATATTGTTGGTGACGATAATCTGAAGATGATCATTACTTCCGGCCCTTATCATCCTAAGAATAGCTTGGATTTCAGCAAGCTGGAAAAATTTATTACACATATTAATGAGAATGTCAAGCCAGATGTAGTTATAATGACGGGACCTCTCATAGATGTTTCTGCAATACCCAACATTCTCAAAAAATCATTCTTCAAGGCTGATGGTTCAGAAGATGGTGACGATTTAACAGATCTAAGGAATCTGGACGATATTTTCAAGTCTTACTTAGCACCGATCTTGAATGACATTCAATGCACAAGAGTTATTATAGTTCCCCATTGCAACGATTTTACAAACCCGCACACCTCATATCCTCAAGCTGCATTCAACAGAAAGGAAATGGGATTGTCAAAGAAGTTCAAATGTTTCCCTAATCCTTCATTGTTTGACATCAACGAAGTATCAATGGGCGTCTCCACGCCTGATATTTTGAGAGATCTGAAGGATATGCCGGCATCTGATGCAAGTACCAACAGAATAGAGAGAATTGTTGAACACATTATCCATCAGAGACACTTCTATCCAATATATCCATCACCAAACCTGAACTTCCAAGTCGATACATCCTTCCTCGGACTTGCAGAACTCGATTCGACTGTCCCGGACGTTATGATTTTACCATCAATCTTGAAACCTTTCACCAAGTTTATCAAAAACGTGCTCGTGTTGAATCCGGGATCCTTCATAAAAACTGATGGAAATGGAGGAACCTATCTGCTAATGCAGACCAGGTCGCCAGATATTGCTGATTTTGATGCGGTTCCAAAAACCGAGAACGATGACGAGGAAGAGGTTTCTGAGGCATATCTTACCACCTTACATAAGCGCGCTAGGGTGGATATCCTGGCCGTATGATGCTAGAAGATGTGTATAGTAGCTACAATAATCAAGTATTTTTCTCGTTAAAGAGTTATAGTATGGGCGTAAGCATTTATATGGATTACCAATAAATTTTAGTAGGATGCTTGGAAGGTGTTAGCCTCTTCTAAAACGTTCCCTGCACTGGTGTTGGGGGTAGTCTCATCTCTTTTAGCCAAAGAAGAAATCAAACCACTAGCTTTTTGTTCTCTTTCAAACTCAGCCTTTTCGTCGACAGTGTATTTATAGTCAATGACGAGTTCAGAACATGAGACCAAAATTTGGACAGAAATGCAAGAAATAATAGCGCCTCCAATAACCAAGAACCATGGGTGCTCGACACTAGTTTGACCAACAAAACTTAAAATCTCCTCCTTGGTATCTTGGTGTCTGTTGTTATACATCAAGGTGATAGCCATGGACACAAATGATCCAATAATTAGTAGGTAACGCATGAACAAAATCCAAGGCTGAGATGATTCGCTACGTTCGCCAACGGCAGGCTTTGCGACCTTAAGGTACTTGATGTAATCGCCTTCTTGTTGAATTATACCGAAGATAAAACAACTGAGTGCGCCTAATGTCCACACTGGACCAAAGAGCATCAAGAATCCATACTGTAAAACGTGTTGTCTGTAATCATCATCAATGCTGACTTCAGGCTTTTGAAAGTCGGCACGTACAATTTCGAGGTATGCATGCTCTGCTGGATCATCCAAAGCCTTCATATCAAGAGTCTTTGCTGATGCCTTGGTACCAAGCAAGCCCGCAATCATTGGAACACTCATGACTTTGGCTAAGACTGTTGGAAGAACAAATTCAACCAATGTTCCAATAACTTGATTAATGACCATGAAATAGAAGATCTGGCTGGAAATACGGGAATTGTTAACTTTGTATTGGGACTCTAAAGTCGGAATTTTTGGCAGGTACGTGTACACTGTAGACGCCCTGGTCAACATAGCTTGAATGGTCTGTAAGTATGGATCAAGCATATAGCCCAATGGCAAGTAAATGAATGATGTGATCAATAAAGGAGAATATGATGCAAGGCAGTTGAAAAGGAACATCTTGATCAGTAAAGACCCGGTGGCAGCTTCCTTAGTAGGATTCTTTTCAAATTGAACATATTTTTGGGAAATTACACCATAAATAGCAGTTCCTACCGGAACAACTATGCACACAAGAGCCGTAGGCACCAATGCTAGAATAGATTTGTATGGGCCCTGGTAGATTTCATTAATAAAAATCTCAAGGAGGAAGCAGGCAAATTGGGCAGAAAATAGACCCAGTGCCCCTGATAATGTAACTGGGATGTAAAGAATCTTACGTACAAGAACTTTCCAATCAGGAATGATGTCACTTTCCTCCATTGCGATTGTTTGGGTCTTGCTAATATTCTCCAAATTCCACTCCCCTCTGGCTTTCTTATCTGCAGCATAAATGCATAAGTAGCAAGTAAATCCAATAAATGTGTTTATCACTGCATAAAAGATTGAAAAATTGCCCAAGAAGTACCATGCCAGAAGACCAAAGATAGCGATACATCCAACGGAGGAGACATATGCTTGAACAAATCTGTAGTATAGAGCGTACTTCGTACCTAAATTCTGTTTCAAGAAGTTGATATCGTGAGTACGACTTGAACTTTTGAATAGTTTCCCAAGGTTCTTCCAGTTTGTGGTGTATTCCTTCTCCAACTTCATAATATGTTTGACTGGCATGATACTGACAACATTACCTTTCCCAACATGGAGTTCGCATCCACCCTTGGTCTTAGGCAATGTGAGCTTCAAGTTGACTAGTCTCATTCTCTCAGCAATAGAAATCTTTTCGTCGCTAGTTGGGTTTGCCTTGACGTTGAATAAAGAGTCAATTTGGTTCGACAGCTTCACTAACTTCTCAAATGTTGAATCGTTCAGTGTAACAAAAAGAATCAAGTAATTAGTGTTTGTGTCAGGACGGACATTGACAATAAAGCCATTCAATTGAAGAATTGAGGATAGAACTTTGAGGTTAGCCTCTGACTCAGCATCAGATGTTTTTGTCTTAGGGTCGTATTTGTAGAAAACCTTGATGGCATAATCAGGTTGCAAAGCCGCTAAATTCTTCTTCCCAGAGAAGGAATCCATACCTTTCTCTGGTGTAGGGATTGCATTTGTTCTCTGCTTCAGCTCCTGAGACATGATTGATGTTCCTTAGAGTCTTTCTGGCACTCAATTGCAATCAGAAGATGCCCTACCAGGACGGAAGAAGAATAAAATCAGTGACAGCAGTATGTCAGAAAGCGAGACCAGGGACGAGAAGCGAGGACGCCAGCCCAAAGCGCAAATCTCAAATCTCCGTCACCGCTGTGGGTGCCGGCTGGCCGGTGCGGCAGTCACGTGACTGAACGAAGATAAAGATCGGATGACTGGGGAAGTAGATACACCCCCTAATTAAGAATATTATACTGCCATACAAAGTAGAGCAAGACTGGAGAGAGTGTTCTTTGACCATAACTACTGATCTTATATACGGGGCCACCCCCGTATACATCACAATTAGGATGAGATCAATGCCTCCCCATATAAAAGATTGACTCTGCTAGCTCTTCTTCAAGAACTGCGCAATAGAGGGAGGCAATTTATTGACATCGACATGTTTAATCTCTTTACTGTACCTATGTCTTCTACCGTCTTGCTTAACCGACGCTAAGTCTACTGTCTTAGAAGCTGCAAGAGTATCCATCAACATCAAAGCACTCGTAGCTTTACCCGGAGGCTTGGAACTCTTCACCGTCTTTTTGGTGATTTTTTTGACCTTGAGTGGAAGCTTGGGGTTTTTCTTCTCTTTTCCAACCTTCTGATTCCCAGAAGAAACTGTCGGAAGCTCTGGTATTGCATCGTAGAACTCGTTTGCAGTTTCTATGTGAGCAGGTGCTTTGGCTTCATGTTTCTCCTGGATGTCCTTGTCAAATCCGTGATATTCTCTATCAAAAGATGGAAAATCGTTACTATTCGCATTATCGTGCGTTGCTCCTTCGTCTTCTCTCACACCATCTTCTGTTGTAGTTGGCTGTGATTCTTCCATTAGCTTTGTTACCTCTTGAGCCCTCTCTTCAGCAGTTTTAGCACTGCCTCCCAGGTGTTTAGTATACCATCCTAAAACATTCGAGCTAGTTGGTCTATGCAACTGGGGGGATGAAGCCTCACCGCCGCCTAGGATGAGCGTCTTAAATGCAAACAGGCGATTTGATTCTTTCATCTCCTTGTCCTCAACCCTTCCCTCAGTGACATCTTGTCCCACGTTTAATGTTGCACCGTCTTCAATTCGTTCGTTAGAGATATCCTGCTTACTCGTGCGTAAAATAATCGGCTCATTGCTCTTAACAGGTGAGGGGGTGTTTGGTATGATTTGAGTATGGGGCAATACTGGAACTTGAGAATGAGACTCAGCGCTTTCTAAGTCACTTAGATGTGCAGATGCATCATGAAAAACGTCTGCCTCGTCTTCTGAAGAAGAATAGGAAAAATCGGGTCTTTGTGTTATGGACATAGATGAATCAGCGTCAATGAGGTCAGATTCCTTCATATCAAATGATTTCTGCTTCTCCTCAGCCATCGTGTCAAGAACTGCCATCATCATTTCTTCTTTTATGATTTGTGTGGACGGAAGGCTCCCTGGAGAATCAGGGTCAATGTCAGTTGAATCATCACTGTCTCGATTCTGAGTGTGGACTCCCTCTGTCTCCTTTTCAGTTTCAGCATCGGCAGTCACTCTCTGGATTCCACCTGTAAACTGCAGTTCTCCTCCGTCCTTCGCAACTGCTCGATCGCCTTCTTTTTCCTGGTCGGTTTTGCAATCGTCGCCACGTTCTATCTGTAAGAGCTGGGTCGTTATATCTTCAATATTTGTGTGTTCGTCAAAAAAAATATCCTCATCAATATCGGGGTTGGCATGCTGAGAAGCTACTCTTGCTGCCTTTTCAACGGGAGATACATCCATAGTTTGTTCTAAAATTCCGCTCACAGATGTCGGTGGAGGTCCATTTGTCGTAGCTGCAACTTCTCTAGTCACCTCCTCGTCAACGTCCGGCTTGAGAGTAACCCCTTTCGGTGATTTGTTAAATGTCACATTCCTCTTATACTGGTGAAAAGTGGTATTGGGAGATCGCCAGCAACACTCTACCTGAGCTTTGACACATGTTATACATACTGGCTCCTGGCGAGAACACTTTCTGTGTCTCCACCTGCATGTGAGACAACCGGGACCCAACCCCCTCCAGTTTATCGGTGGGTCGAACTCTTCCTTTTCGTTTTCATGTCCCTCAACCTGCTGTTTCTTTTCTGATGAGCCATCAGGTATTCTGGTCACTGATGATATGCCCAAGACGTGTTCTGCAGGATTATTTTCCTGTTTCTGGGATTCATCTACATTATCATTTTCTGAGTTCAACTTACTATCTATCCCTTTCTGCTGTTGTGCTGTCACATCTTCCTTTCTCCTTCGTCTTTTTGATCGTTTTGATTTACCACTAGAACGAAGAGCAGCCTCAGTTTGTTCAACTGGAGAATTTTGTGAGCCTCCTAAAGACGTCTGTTTGTTTAACTTACTCTGTTTCAAGCTGTTACCAGACTGACCTCGTAATGGTAAGCTGCCAATCTTTGATCCTGGCGTTCTCGTTGACGCACGTCGAAGAAGAGATGATCCAGGCGTTTTCCTCGCCCCGGATCTTTTCGCTTTTCTTCGGGTGGTAACCATCGTCTAGATAAGTCTGAAAACACAGGCGAAGATCTTAGTTTGTGTCTGTAGGTTTGATGTTCAGAGATGGATTACATGATAGATCACGGCCTTAGTAATGAGGAATCTTGTAATCATCTGTATAAAGCTAAAAAATCATGTCAACTTAAAATTACCCTTTGGGGACGTTCAGATACAAATTTCGACGCGTCGTATGGTTCCTTCCTCCGGCTTTTCAAGAAAAAACACCCGTGCACGGCACTTTTCTCCAGTAAACCTTTGGCTCCCCGCTCCATAACATGAACTTCATGATTGCACCAGGAGGTAATAGTGTCGTGCTCCATCATGAAACACTTGAATGCAGTTGGATACAGGCTAGCTAAGCTCACGCATAACAAGACTTACATCATGCCAGCACCAGTGCCATTTTCTGCGCAAAATGCCAAGCATGTTGCAGCACTTTACAGACAATCTTTGAGAACTGCAAGGAACTGGATTAACCAAATGCCATACTACAGAGAAAAGGCAGCGGAAATCAGACTCAGATTCGAACAAAACAAGAATATCTCCGATCCTAAGGAATTACAGAGAGTTTTGGTCAAGACTGAAGAATTGCTTGCCAAGTTCCAACACCCAGATCCAATTATTCCACCAAAAAGACCAGGTGGTATTATGTACGACAGAAACGCACCTCCAAGATACGAAGAAGGACCTGCTAACTTCAAGAACACTGTTTAATACTACTTTCATGCTTGCTCATCCATTCTCCTATCATCTAGACATGCATTTCCTATTCACGACTCAAACTTTCTCATTTCACACCCCACGAAATAGCAGTTAGATCCCCAAACAAAACATCCGCTGTCATATGTATATGCATACACATTGAAAGGTGCTTTATTTCATTATTGTTGCGTACATATGGCACATGCCAAAGTCTGTGCTTCTTGTGTCCATAGCTGAACACGCACTACTGTTGTGGCACGCTCTCACCCCCATTCTATACACTATATAACTCTCTATTTATTATTCCAATTATCGTTCACAGAGATGGTCTTCCATTGTCACCAGGATCCGATTACTTATAGGGTTGTATCTGTACTAGACTATCAAATGATCTGTCTACTGAAGACTAAGCTTTCACAATCCCAAACGGGTAATTCAAAATGTCCCCATGTCAATGCTCAGCTAACTGGAGATCTGACCCCCTCATCATGCAGTTGCCCTTTTCCAAGAATCCCTGGCCCAGGTCACCTGGTAAAAGGGGAGAAACTCCCCTTCTCCTTGCAATATTTTGCAACTTGGCTTCTTTGAATGTGGTGTTCACTTAAACTTACTGTCTGCTCTCTCTGCGAAAAGATCCAAAGCAATGACCTCTTTCTTGGATGACGTTATCAGAGGCATATTACCCAAAATATCACATTGTAAGACTAATACTATACCAGTGCATTACCAAAGGCTCATACATTCATGGGAACGTAGACTGACATCGATAATACAAGACACGACATACTAACTGGAGGCTCATCAATTACCAATATTCGGTATTTGTCAAATATCCTACTTTATCATTCAATAGCCGATAAAATCATGGAAGGTGTTGAAACTGTTACTACACCTGAGAAATCAGTACCAGATGTGGAGATTACAGACGATTTGCTAGATCTATTCTTATTTTATGTTGATGACGTTTGCGAAGAAAAGATTAAAGAGTTAACCTTGCAGGTACGATTTTATGGTCTTGTTGTCTGTACAATAACTGTTGCTTGTGTTGTTGGGGGTGTTCTATTCCTCACGGTATCAATTCTCTCTTTCTTGAATAATGATGATGACTTTCAGAATACTATGGACAGTTTTGAAGAAGGAAAGATCTCCAACGGAGAAGAACGATACTCACCATCCAATGCCCGCCAGGACGTTTCACCAAGCAGTAAAAGGAGTCATTCTGGTAACTTGAACCTTTACAGAAGCTCCACAGAGTGGCTTCAACCAATTTTTGGATTTGAACATTCATTCTCACCTGATATTGAGGATAAAGATGCCGTTAATAAGGAAACAAGAAAACTGACACCTCCGTCCACTACGGCAAGAAAGAGAGCATACAACCACAAAGATATATATACTTCACAGTGGGATTTGACCAAGAAAGTGAAGGAAAAAGCACTTTTCTGGAGAAAGTCATGTTCAGAGCTAGGTGATTATCCGGGGTATGAAAGTCTTCTCGACCTCTACACCAATCCTACCTCAATTCCCGTTTCACACGGAGATCCGAAAAACATTCAACAGGAAGAGACCAACAAAGAAGTTTTAGAAGATGACTACTCGGAAACTCTCCATACCCTTAAGAGGACAGCAAATATCAGTTCTTCACAATTTATGAAAGCAAGAAGCTACTCTTCTGAGAACATTAGTGCGGGTATAATGGATAGTGCTGAGTATACATCTACTAGAGCTTACTCAAGATCAAGTATCCAGAAAACCCCACAATCAAAATCAGGGATTTATGCATCTCACGAAGATGAGGCAGAGCTTCAAAGCATTTCCTTGCTTATGGAAGATTATGAAGAAAACAATAATGAGAACGCTCTGGAAAAAGTAACAAAAAGCACTGAAGATTATTCTGATATTGATATTGATAAGGAGGGGCTACTGATAAAACGCAGGGAATGTCAACCAAGAGCCAAGTCCAAGCGTCGTACAAGCAGATCCGAAGATAATATCCTAAATGCCCCCATCAAGCAGAGCAATCTGTATGATAGCAAGATACATGTGATCAATATGTCCAAAATTGGCCCAACTTACCTACATATCTATCTCAACAACGTCTATTGTGGCTGGGATGACTTTGAGAAACGCACGAAACTAGAGATTTCTGACTCTTCTGATACGATCAATATTAAAACAATCAACAGAGCACTCAAGTGCATAACCAGACGGAACATGAATGACTATAAGAAAAATAAGACGATTGATCAACTCAGGATTATCCGTCTTGGTTTCATATGTGAAAAGTACCACGAGCTAATATTAAATGATGTAATCAAGAACAGTGGCTTTTTAGGTGAAGTTATAATGAGCGAAAAGGTTGATGATGAAAATAAACTTGAGATTTATCAGATATTCTATTACTCCTTCTGTTATGAGAGCATCATTCAATTAAGTTTTGAGTTTGTAAACGAGGTTGTCCGGTGTCTTATCATTTCAGTTTCCTCAATCAAGAACAAACTTGGAAGTCCTTTATATGGTGATGGTATTAGATGCTTGCACGGTATTCTTTGCTACTCTAACCTTGATGACTTCATAGGGGACATTTTTGATGTGTGTTTCAGAAATATCAATGAGGATGGATTTGAAGTGCAAAATACAAAGTGGGAACTACTCAAGTTAGTCATATGTGAGTGGATGTCTGAAAGTGAAACGTTGAATGAGATTGCCGACATTTTCATAAAATTGAGGGTAAAAGTCAATCGATTGATTAACGAATATGTTGAAAAAGATAATGAAAAGTTCCACGAATTTTTACTTATTTGGAAAATGCTAAGAGAATATGCGGATGGGGCTGATAAGGAGAATTCCAATACAGGTGGTTGTGATGGTGAGCGTAAATGTGTCGATTCAAATGCGAAAACTGTTGTTACCGCTTGTACAGCCAAAATCTCAAAGAGCGGCGAGCGCAAGAGCTGCAACGACAGAGTGAAGAGACAGTTCTCGCGCAAGGATTAGATTAGAAGAAGCAATGGGGAGAGGGTTGCCTCTTGAATTGAATCGAATTTCCAATAGTAGTAGAATTGTATCATAAAAATTAAATGTAGCTATTTAGAAACTAACTAGAGTCTATGCGGTGAAGAAAAAGAAAAGTAAACGAAAGCATGTGAAAGCCACAGAAAGTTGTGGGATGGGATGCTTCTGTGAGGAGATTGCATGGATTAGTTAATTGTTTGAAGGTTGTGTTCCTCAACAATTTCATCATCCTTCTTAGCTTGCATCTGTGCTCTTGCATCAGCGAATAATCTTTCTTCTTCTTCGACAGTAAGCTCATCCTTCTTCTTACCCTTAATGTGGTACATTGGGTTAAGGTGTCTAAATGAGAAAGAAACGAAAGGTAAGTGACCCTTCTTTTCCTCGAAAAGCATGAGAGAGAGCAAACAAATGAGAGAAATCCAGTAGACGTTGTAAGAGATAACGGAACCGTAAGTTGCAGAGTTTTGCCATCCCAAAAGAGCGTTGAAAACATCCCAACCGTTATCAATTTCAGGGTTACAGCAGTTAACGTGCCAAACGATTTGATGAATGTTGTAAGAACCAGGGCCAGAACCGGATTCGGAAGCGTCACCACCAGTCTTGTTGTTGAATTCATTAGTTTGCAAGTACCAGACACCTCTTGAGAAAAGACCTGCTGCAATAAGGTAAAGGATACCAGTAGAGACACAAAGGAAAATTTGTAATGAAGTTCTTGAACCACCATAGTAAAGGAACAAACCAACAGCCAAACCTGCAATTAAACCACAGACAACTGGGAGAGGGAAAGCTTTAGCGGAAGCTTCAGAGATACCGACACCACCGACGAAAACGACAGCTTCTAAACCTTCTCTTAAAGTGGTAATGAAAGGTAAGATGAACATGGAATATTTCTTTAAAAGATAACCAAACTTGAATCTATCAGCCTTCTTTGCAGGTGGAGTCAAAATAGCTCTTGCAATCTTAACTCTCCATTTTCTTTGTAACTTGTTAATTCTAACCATGGCAATACCCATGGCAGAGATAAGCACAGTTGCAATGATACAGAAAATACCTTCCCATAAATCTTCGGCACCACCCCAAATATCTTTACCAAGAGTATAGTATGCACCAATGAAACCACCACCGATACCGAGACAGATAACGACACCGGCAATGGAACCCACCCAAATTTGGATGGTTAACTTCTTAGCGAGGGCCTTGTTGTCCTCACCGATACTTTGCTTGACAAAGGCAAGCAAGACAGAGATAACAATGATCGCTTCAAGAGCTTCTCTGAAGACGATAAAGAAGATCTGCACGTTAAAGACGTCTGCCATTTTGTGCTGTTAGTGATGCTTGTAGATAAGAGAGAAATAAATCTCTAAATTACAGAGATAGAGCAAATAACTACTGCCGTAACGGTCCACGAGCACAATATTGGGGTTGCACCCGTCTTTATAGCTTCAAAGCTAGTAGAGCTGCCACTTCAGGGACCCCATATGAACGCTTTCTGGCGCTGGCCACCGCTGACACGTCCGACGGCTGTTGCCCATCCACAGGCGGAGAAAGCGGCTCGGAGATGTCGGGTTTTGCGATATCACCGAAAATACGAGAAAATGAGAAAATGAGAAACACTCTCAATTCTCGGTCTCACTCTCGCTGGACGAGCCCCCGTCAGAATTCTCGAGGTCGCACACGCTCTTGCAGCACGGACAGAGAAACTGCGGGTAAGTCTTCACGAGAAGCGGTCTGATGCACCGGTAGTGCCAGCCGTGACCGCAGCTGGCCACAAAAACAGGCTGGCCGGCACGGATGTTGTCCAGGCATATCACACACGCACTGGCATCCATCCCCGTCACGGCACGCAACTGCTCGTGCGCGGTCTTGCTGAATTGGCCAGCACGTCCACGTTTCCAGGACCGATTCAGTTCAACTTTCACCTTCACGCATCTGTATAATTCCTCAGATCCACCCCTGTAATCCACACCCAGTTGAATGATGTCCCCATCATGTAGTGCTGACTTCTCGCTGAGAATTCCTGGTGGCGCCAATCGAACGTGATTGACAAATGTACCACTGCTCGACTTCACATCTTGGAGAAACCATTCACCATCTGCAGTAACGCTAAGTTCGGCGTGCTTTCTTGAGACAACCTTGCTTTTGAAAACAACAGGTTCACTGGAACCAGCTGCCGCAATAGCTGCCTTCTTGTTCTTCTCAGTGTACCTTCCCAGGGAAATGGACATTCCTGGCTTCATCTTACGTACAATAGGGCCAAAGAACATGTATGGATGAGTGGAATTGTGATCAATTGAAGGTGTCAGACGTATCGAAAAGAACCCCTTCTTGTCCGCCTTGCTAATGTGATTGTAACTATGGGTAGCGGCAACATCGTCATTGCCGTCATTTCCGTCCTCACCGCCCATTTCAACATCCTCGTCTGCTTCAGTTTGGGTACCCACGGTAGCGTTGTTCTCCGCGTTCATAGCAACACCTCCAACCATGAGATCATCACGTAATGTATTTGCTCTCGTTCTGTTGGTATTTAACCCGCTACCACTACCACTACCACTACCTGCACTTCTAGAGGGGGGCATCATGGGTTCCATTGCGTCAGCAAAATCCTCATCATCGATCTCAATGACAGCATGTGGGCCACCTCGTATACCATTTTCATCCCTATTCTCAGTACCGCCAACATATTCCCTGAAGTTCCCAATCGTAGCACTATTGGCAAGGTTATAGATGTATCCTTCTGGGTCGTATCTATTATGTGATCCGTTTGCTTGACCGGTAATAACTACGCTTCCATTACCTGGTACCTCGTTCAAATTCATGTGAATATATGGAGGCTCAGCGGTGGTGGCATTATTTGTCGAGGGATGCTCATCGACTACAACGAGATCAGCATTATCATTGGCAATGCTATTGCTGCTGTTGCTAAAGATGGTACTCAGTGGAGCTCTCTCTCTCATATCCGTACTGCTGATACCCATACCGGTGATGATCAAATCGTCATCATCATCCCCAATTCTGGCAGTGTCGATCACATTACCACTAACGCTTGTCGACATTTCGCCATTGAGCCCAGCGCTGTCACCTCTTCTGTATGAGCTGTTTGGATCGCCGGTGGTGTAGCCGTTTGCGGATGCAAACGGATTGGCATTGTCAAGGTACCCCTCTGTCGCTCTAGACTCAGGGTTGTTACCGTTGCCGTTGCCATTGCTGTTGCTATTGCTATTGCTATTGCTATTGATGTTGCTGTTGGCATTACTGTTTGTCGCCGATACCATGGGCGTGGGCGTCGTTGCCGGGGTTCTGGAGTTGATACTTGTCGAGCGTGATCTCCCCTGCTGCGGTGTTGAGCCCTGGCCCTGGCCCTGGCTTTGGCCTGCTATTGAGCCTTGCATTTGTGATTGAGGGTTGGATCTCGTGCTACCAGCTCTACTCCTGGACTTGAAAATGTTACCAGCAAGGCTCGTACCGCTTCCGTTGTGTAGTCCACCAGTAAATGGAGAAGGGGAATCAGACCCAGCAACGCCGCCACTAGGACGCATTGAATTGACAAAGTTGAATAACGTATTGCTAACGGACTTTCTCCGTCTCAGAACTCCAAACCCTCCGGTACTGTTCGCCCGTGGTGAGCCGTTCCTGCTTCCGTCTGCACTTCCAGGCTCTTCAGAGTGACTACGATGCTGCTGTTGCTGTAATTCTGTCTGTTGTTGGGATGAGGTGCCCTGTTGATCAAGGTTTGAGTTGTTATGCGTCGTGGTTGATGCGTTCCCGCTTCTGTATGCTGCTGGGTTGTATGGAATAAACGGCATAATGATGTGTCTGATATGCGTACTCTATTAATGCAGGTGCTGATGCTGTGGTTCCAATGTGGATGCTGTTTGACGATGCCCCCGTATTTGTGGATTCTTCGTTCCTGAATCTCTGATGCCTGTTTCTTGGTTCGTTTGTGGCTCTCAGTTCTGTATTCGCCACCTAGAGTGTACCTCTACAGAGTCGTGTACAGTGTCTGTTGTTTCGTTTGCTGCTAATGCTGCTGCGTCTGTTAATGAACCTTCTCCCCCGTCGCCCCGCCGCCCGTAAAACGATGCACCCATCCAGTGGGCGGAGAGGAGAAGCGTCGCTCGTCAGTTTTCGGAGCAACCCGTCAGTCTCCATTTCGAGAACTTCTTTTTTTTTGCACGCTGCACGCTGCACGCTACTCCGAGGCCCGAAGCCCGAAACTGCTACGAAACACACCACTGACACACTTGAACTCAGACAACTTTTGCTGCGCAATTCCAGTTACACACGGCTACACGCTAAAAACCAAGATCCTCGTTGAGTACATTCTCAAAGGCTTGCATGCAGTACCACAACTCCTTCTCCTTCGTCTCGATGGGCTCCCAACTCTTAAACTCCTCGTAGAGTTGTTCGATCATCTGATCAATGTCGAAATGACGTTGCAGTTTCTCCATCTCTTCAAGGAACCCGCGTAAACACCAAGGTATGTGATAGCTGTTTGTGGTATGCTCTTGGAAGTTCAACAAGTCTTCTTGCAGGCTCTGTGGGTACACGAGATCACTTGTGTTGAGCATGTTACTGATCCCGTTTCTGTACGCATATTTATTTCTCAGAATCTTACTGTGGCCGCCATCGCCCGTCTTGCCATTGAAGAAGCTGCTGAGCTCAATAAGGAGACCATGGTCGCTGTAATTCAAGTTCTTGACCGTTAAAATTAAATTGAACAAACTCACTAAGAAGTCCGCTTGGTTCTCCGTACCATCAATGTAGATCGCCCTAAATATGTTTGGGTGGCGCAGATGTAGTGACAAAGTGGAGTATAGCGGGGCAAAGCAATCATTTAAAGAACCGACAAATGTTACCTTAAAATTCATTTTCATCATTGTCCTCATATTCCTCAACATTTCTTTACTTTGTAGTGACTCTGGATCTTCCAGATCAAATATCTCGCTGATCATTTCATTATCTTGTCCAACGCTCCCACGAGCGCTGATCTTGCTTTCAATCTCTGGAACTGGACCCATACATATTCCTGAAAGACCAATGAGACCAAGCTTCTCAACATTTTCTAATACTCCTGAAGTCACCAGTCTAGCCAATGTATGGACCGCAAGCAATACATTGTGTGAATTCGCAACCGATAAGAGATAATCACAGTTTTTAATGGCATCATTCCAACTCTCAAGTATAGATAAGCATCCATTGACTCGTTCAAAGAGTTTGCCATGTCCCTCAATGTTTATCGTTGTAATACTCATATCGACATTATTGATGTCAGACCATCTTCTCATTTCACGTACCGCTATTTGGCTCATTTCTTCCGCCGTACCGGTACTCTCTCCAATCACATTTCTCACTATCTTCTGGGGCAAAAATCCGTGGAAGCATATAATGACAGCGGTTTTCTTCATCCGTTTGTTAGATTTGTTCTTCAGTCTCACGCTATCGTCGTAATACAAGTGTGACTGGGGTATGAATACCTTCCCAACTTTGGGGATTCTCGTGCATGCGATCCGCCACTGTGTTCTCCACGTATAGTCTCGATAGTTCCAATGAATATCAGGGAGCACAATGGACTCATTCATAGACAAATTACTCAAATTAGGATTCGCTTTCTTAGCAATGCTGTTTTCCGTCGTCTCGAAAACAGATTCAGGCATCAGCTTTGCTATGACGGGTTTCTTGTAGCCGTTCCCAGTGATAACCAATTCGCCATACTTATCGTCTGCTTGCTTACGCATGATAGCCCAACATTTTGCCTTGGGTATGCCGTATGATTGAACTTTGATTTGGTTGATTATTTCCTTCCTCTGAACACGCAAAAGTTCATCTTCAACAATGCCTGTCTCCGACAAAGCTGCCGAACTCATATCACTCACCCGTCCGCTGGTATTGACACCCCCATTTTCAATCATTGCAGAACCAATAGCATCGTTGTTCCTTCCACCAAATACCCAACCAACAGGATTCCACCAGTTATTGATTGTTTCCTTCTCCTTGATATCACCATCTTCGGCATTTTGCTCAGGTACATTTTCATTAGTATCGGCTAGAGGGCTAGCAACCTGAGTATTCCCAATGACTTTAGATATAGTATTGGGCGTGAAAGTATCTACGTTGGCAGCGGCAGCGGTAGCAGTTGTGTTCTCGTCCAGCTTACTCATAAACGGAATATATGAGACGCGTCTAGTGATATCCCAAATAGATGTAGGCTCATCATGTTCAATATTTGGTTTTGGTTGGGTTTCATCGCTGCTGCTTTGTGGCCTACTTTTTGCATTTACCGTCTCGATCGTTGTTTCTGTTATATTTGTAACAGGCTGCAGTGGACTGAGCAAATTCGTAGTCAATAAGCTAGTATCTTCGCCGTCGATTATAGTCCTGCTTCTTGTGCTTCGATGACTTCTAACGCTAACGCTACTTGATCCAACATCAACTTGCAATTGATTGATCTCAGTAAAGCGAGAGTTCATGGTGGGTGATTGTGCAGTCCGAGCATCTCGAGAATCAGTGATGTTCTGTGTATTTATTGTATTGGAGTTAGAATCAGATATTCGCTGCCAGAAGCTCAAAGACTTCCAAAAGAATGTTGTTTTGGTATCATTGTCAGCAATGTCCTCTTCTTTGGGATCCCCTTGTACGTTTGCTGCAATCTTTGCTGCAGTCTTGTCATCCGGAATCGCTTTCGGACTTGGGCAATTCACATTAGGAGATCTTTTGCCATGATCATTAGCCGATGTTACATCATTTGAAGCATTCAATCCAAATCTGGATAAGTCATCTTCCGTAGTAGGTCTATCCGATGATAGAATCTCTGCTTGCGCATTGTTGTTCGATGGAGGTGATCTAGATCCCGCCTTCTCTGTCTGTGTATCTGAACCTTCTGGTGAGGGCGTCGGGCTTGTCGCTGTTTTTCCATTCAAGGTCTCTTCAGCTTTCGGGATATTTGCAGTGGTCATTGCTGTACCGGTAGATCTGATGGATAGATAATATATGATGGCTTTGTGCGCTATTGAAAGTAAGGAGGTGGCAGCGGAGAAGGTAACAAGTAATAAGTAACTATGCTGACTCGAAATCTGACATTTGACGCAGCCACCGAGCACCCAAACTCCATGCCCCATGCCCGTGTGCGTCTGTAGTATGTCCTATTTCTGGGCGGAACAAGACACGCTATCAGTTTCCTTTTGCCACGCAGGTCCATATCAGCATATCATCTGAACATTGATTACTGGGAAGTGAACCATGTCTGCAGATTTACCTGGATGGCAACAAGAGATACTAGATGGTCTTAGGAAGAGAGATCAAGAACAGCTTCAGTGCGGATCTTATAACACTCGTACGTATACACAACTATGATTCAAGAGACGATTTCAACATAGAATGGCTCAGTTACTAACACAGTCGACTTTAATGACTATTCAAAAGTTGAGTATCTTTATGGGTTGATTGACAACTGTGTAGCAAGGACAGAGGCGCTGAAGTCTGATAATGTTGTGAAAAAACTAGACCTTGCGCTGAATGAGATAGAGACCTTGAAACGTCGCCTAGCTGGAAATGAGAGGTCAATTCAGGAGAAGGATGATGTCAACAGTGACTTGATAATAGCATTCGGGAAGGCGAAGAAAGACAAGGAAAGTATACGAGAAATGTATGGTAAACTGCACAAACAGCACGCTCAGCTACAAGAAGAGATGGCAATGACGAAGAAGACCATAGAAATAGCCAATGATCACATTCTTGAGCTTCAACTTGAGAATAACATGATACAGTTGCAAAAGAAGTAAGAATGATGATTATATTAACACATAAACCCACTCAATGAAAGAAGCCACTGGCTGCAACTGCAATTCTAACGACGGCAAACGCCCCATTTTCCTTATCTCCAACATCTCCATTTCTAGAGCACCCAATGAGGAAATTTAAGCGATGGTAGATTTTAAGATCGCTTCACCGCCATGGAAAAGTTTTTGTTTTCTGGTTTTCCAGTATCCGTCCTCCCAAGACCCTGGACTTCTTACGTAGGTGGCTAAAGAGTTTAACGAAGTCATAGTATTTCTGTCAAGTATTTGATCCTCTTCCTATAATAAGATAAGAAGGCCATGGAAATGTCGTCTTCTTTGTCGTTGGTGCTTCAGCATATAGGCACAAGCCAGCAGGTCAATATTGTGGATGACATCGTCCAACATTTGAAAACCGATAACAATTTCAAAAACCATGAACCTTACATTGATACCATGTGTGAATTGGTGAATCAGATTCCAGATTCCGATGGTAAATATGCTGATGCAGCTTTGGGTTACTGTATCAAAATCCTAGAGCTGGAAGATACAACGGAATACTTTGAACTCATTCTAAAGTTATCGTTGAAAATTGACACCCTTGCCAAGAACTTGATGCAATATGTTGTCAAAAAACTAAAGATCTATGCGCTGACCAATCCAAGACATTTCAATGAAAAATTATCGAAGAAGGTTGGTATTGTCGCTGATGAAACTCAGGATTATGAACTCTCTTCAGAATTCATTCTCAATCTTTTGAAGTTTGTTGAATGGTACTTTCTTCACTTTGAAGTCTTCTCCACAGAATTTTCTAACTCTTTGTTCGATAACTTATGCTATATCTATCTGACCAATGAGGTCCTAGATATTGCGAAGGTTGCTTCCAGGATTCTGAGATGGAGAATGCCTTTAATATGCTCATCTGAGGATTCAACATCCTTTATGTGGAGCGTCATCTTTGAGTTAGAAGAATCTGAAGATAGTACAGAAAAGTCATTTGGCTACACTCTCTGGCTTAGATTCTTCAACTACTTCAAGCCTGCAACTCTAATGAATGATGCACACTTTCAAAAGATTCTTTCTGATAACAGATATTGGTTTTTCCTAAGGGATGGGTTGATTAGTCTTACTCATGAACACAAGAAATTTGCATTGACCTTGTTGCAAGTTTCCATTCAATCCTTAAATACAAACTTGGATTCACCAATAATCAAGTGGGATTGTTCCAAGCGGGAAGAGTACACCGAGAGTTGGATGCGATTCTGCACTCTTTACGAAATTTTGGGTATCGATGCAGCAATGAACCAGATCCAAGCAGCCTCCAATGATTTGCTCAGGATTTTTGCAGCAGATTCTGCAATCCCGGTCCCCTTTTCTTTAACCATTTTATCTGTCGGTTTCAAGGCTTCCATGGACAAAATGAAGAAACTTGCTTTAAATTTGACCTTTAACTTACCTAAGGAGAGTTTGAGTCTGTTCAAGTATGATTTCAAGTTCATTTCCCACGTCTTTCTACCATTTGCTATGAAGTCGCCAAACTTTTCTGTTGAAAAAACGAAAGAAGGAAAATTCACTTGTCAATTCGGTAATCAAGTGCGCCAGTTCATTTGTGACTGTGTTGATTCCTTAGAAACTGTGGATGATATTACCAATCTGGTTACTGAAATATTTGATGTGATCAGCAACAATAGACTAACTTTTGGAATTGCTCGTATCTACATTATCTGGGGTGTCCTCAACGGCTTGGAAAAGAAAGGGTTCCAACCCCTCAACGCAGCCGGATTACATGGTCTTTTACCACTGTTTGAGACCACTGCTGAAGGAGAAATTTGCCTAACAACTTTGCAAACTATTCATCTGAAACTTTTGCTGCAAGTTAACCCGCAAGCCGTCACCGCGGGAACGTTCGTCAGCGCACTTGTCGTATTTATCCAAAACAATGGTTATAAAATTTTCGCACAGAATGAGGACTTTTTCTTTGATTACTTCAATGCTTACTTTGACAGGGAAGAAATGTATCAACTAGTCACTAAGAAGGGAGGCTCACTTTCTGTGGAGGGGGTTATTGTTCTTTTATCATACCTCTTATCTATTAAAACTGATGTTTCAACTCTTGCACCATCTATCATTTCTCACCCCAAATGTTACGAGTTATTGGTCCAGATGGCTCATTGTGGCCTCGGCTTCAAAGAGATTTGGACCGAGAACCTCATCGTTTCAAAGGTTGAATGCTTGGTAAACGAAATGGTAATTGGCTCTGAAGCTCTCGATATATCTGTCTATTCAGATAGCACAGAGCTTCTTTCCAATGTCTCACTATTCTCCAACGAGTTTTGGGATAGTATGAGGATCACTCCGTTATTTGAAGCCGTTGCAAATAAACTTATTGCAGTTAACAATATGCAAGAGGCGCATTACTACATAGCACAATTCAA
>JAMYHI010000342.1:0-21127 GCA_025531525.1 Pichia sp. P7020A | reverse complement strand
TGTGTTGCACGTTTGACTTTGAAGCATCCAGCTGCAGTTCCAGTCGATGCAATTTTACCTGCACTCTTTGAACACTTACCATTAGAAACTGGTTTTGAAGAAAACACCCCAATTTTCCAATTGATTATGAAGTTATCCCATGAAGAAAATGCATGGATCAACGCTAACATTCAAAGCGTCATCAAGTACTTCGATGGAGTCTTTGTCAAGGAAGCTGAGAAGGACAAGTTACTAGCAGAAAGTACCCTGGGTAGAGAAGAAAACGTTGAAAGATTGAACCAATTTGCTGATGCAACCATCAAGGCAAATGTTGTTGAATACTTGAAATGGCTGAACACTAAGACCAATGGTGCTGTTGCAGCTAATGCAACTTTGAACGCTGTTGTCGCTTAAGCTCAACTCACCTACCCCACTGTACTCTAAATATGACTATGAAATAGCAATAACAATTATTAATAAACTATCATAAATCTACCTGCACATTTTCCTCATGATAACCCTTGGCATCTTTTGACTATGTTCTGGATCACTCTGGACATATCCTCCTCTTTTTTCTCTTTTGTACTCTTCTGTTCTCGACTTTATAAATTCAATATGTGCGAACACACTTTTAACTGCAAAACATCATAAAGTAATGCTTAGAGATGTGAACAAAAAATAGCTTACCATGGTTCATTACTACGTCTGATAGAATACAAAGAGGTCTGTTGAATATATATACAAGAGGGAATAAATCCTGTCGTCGGAATTATTTGCCGGATCTGGAATCAGTCACAGTGTTTAATAAGAGGGCTTCGTTATCCAAGAAGACTCTGTTTGGAGATTTTGCTAAGATTTCAGCAATTTCCTTAGCAGTTTCCAATCTCTTTAACTCGACATAATCCTTGGATCTCTTGATGGCTTCACCGATCAATTCTGCAGACTTTGCTTCACCCTGCGCCTTAACAACCATATATTGCTTTTCTTGTATTGCCTTATCGACAACGAAGGTAGCTCTCTGTGCGTCTTGTTGGGAGATTTGTTTTGCTTCAACAGCTGTTGAGAATTCCGGAGAGAAAGTCATGGCGGTAAGTGAGACATCGTCAAGTGAGATATTGAAGTAAGCTGCTCTTCTAACCAAGTTTTCTCTCACAAGTCTAGAAACCTTTTCTCTTTGCGTGATCAATTGGATAGCATTGAATTGAGCAACAACTGCCTTTAAAACCTCGTTGATGATGGAAGGTAACACTCTCTCATCGTAATCCTTGCCCAAAGTTCTGTGAATGGTTGGTAGTGCCTCGACATCTGGTCTTGCCAAAACTCTACAAGAAATATTGACCATTTGTAAATCCTTGGTACCTGTCAATGATGCGACAGTTCTAGGCTTTGCTCTAATATCGTAAACGGTAGGGAACTGTAAGAAGGGAATTCTAATGTGGGTACCTTCCCCAACAACCTGAGGTTTAATACCGCTCAATCTATCGTAAATGACAGCTCTCTCACCACCATTGACGTTATATAATGCACTTTGACCAACCATAAGTGCAGCACCGAGTAAAATCAATCCACCAGCACCGAATAAGGCGCCCTTTGGAGCACCACCAGCAGGTGATTTGAATCCATTACGGCCAGGACCGGATGAAGACCTGGAAAGTTGTTCTGCCTTTTTCTGCATGTCTTTTGCAAATCTCTGCCAGTCGTTGTTGTTCATTGTTTGTTTGTTTGCTTGCTAGCCTCTGTATGCTCTGATGGGTGGTGTATCATATGCCTATCCCTGCATCTAACGATTGGTGTTCAAGTCAAAGACCAAAGACCCATATCAAATTGAGGAGGGCGAAGGGCGATTATTGATTTTCGCATTTCTGCAATTTTCCGGCGGCCGAGAACCGAGAGGGCAAGTTTAGGGCGTGGAGGTGGCTGAAGGCTGAAGGCTGAAAGTTCTTTCTTATTCATACTGATGACAGGCAACAAGTGAACATTCTTACCATCTACACATCACTAGCAATATGTCAATTGAGTCTTCAGATATCCAGAGAGCTGTTGCAGACGGAAATGTTGGGATCGTTAAGGCTCTACTTGCCAAAGATCCACAGCTAGCGCTCACCAAGGACGCAGACGAGAGAACACCATTACACTGGGCAGTATCATTCCAGAACAAAGAGCTCGTTGAAGTATTACTAGACCCTTCACAATGTGTCTCGGATGAACTAGGTAATGTCAAGAATCAGAAGAAGAAAATAGTTGTAGATTTAGATGATTTTACAGACGAGGCTGGATGGACGCCATTGCACATTGCAGCATCTGCCGGAGATTTCGATATTTTCAGGATGCTTGCTCTACATGAACCCAGGGCTGACGTTAATGAACAGACGTCGACTGGACAAACATGCCTACACTACGCCGTTAGTAAGAACCATTTCTTGATTGTTGATTTTCTCATCACCGAACTGAAAGCTAGTGTTAGAACAAAGGATAAGAAAGGTCAGCTCCCATTACATAGGGCTGCTGCCATCGGATCCTCTCGCATGGTGCAGACTCTAATTGAAGAGGGGAAATCGCCATTGAATGCAACAGATGCTTTTGGGATGACAGCCATCCACCACGCTCTCGCAGAGGGTCATGCAGACGTCGCACTACAACTCGTCAAGTATGGTGCCGATTGGCGGACAACGACAACAGCCGCAGGCTCTGTCTTTGACGTGGCTCTCAACGACCAGGTGCGACTCTTCTTCAAGCGTGGCCTTGTAGCTGACGGAGAGCTTGAGCCGGAGTCGGAGTAGTTGAGCGCTGAGCCGCCCCCGTACGAAAAATAACGAATTAATGCGAAAAAAAAATATTTTTACCCCCATTCCTTCCAGAAGCATCCAGAGCAGTTGCTGAAAATTATCGTTCAGCCATTCCGCATTCCAAACTGACACAAGCTTACACATCATTTCATCTCACGAAGATTTGACTGAACTATAAAATAGAGAACCCCCCGGAACCTACGGATACATCTCATCTCTGATATCTGCTAATGTCTACTACTCCAGAACTGCAACACGTCGATAAGAAACAGAAAACAGACGCAACAATGGATACATCAGAACAACAAGCGAACGCTAACTCTAACGAACAACCAAAAGAGAACTTATTCAAGCCGGTCGGAGAACTTGCAGCAGAAGCTGACAATGAGAACTCCAACGTCGGTGAGACCGATGAACAAGGTTTAAGAAAGACCGGTGCAGAGGATGCACAAGGCCATCCTATGCAGGAGATTGACTCTCTTTGTATGAGATGTGGTGAACAAGGTGTCACTAGAATGCTTTTAACTACTATCCCATACTTCAAAGAGATAGTGCTTATGTCCTTCGAATGCCCACATTGCCATTTCAAGAACAGTGAAATCCAACCTGCTTCTGAAATCCAAGAAAAGGGCTCTAAGTACATGCTCAAGATTGAGAATGCCGAAGACTTTAACAGACAAGTCGTCAAATCAGACTCCGCTTCCTGTAAATTCGTTGAACTAGACATTGAAATTCCACAACAAAGAGGTCAGTTGATTACCGCAGAAGGGTTACTTACAGAAATGATTGATAACTTGAAGATTGAACAACCTCAGAGAAAGGAATTACAGCCAGAGGTCTACGAAAAGATTGAAGAATTCATTGCTAAGGTTCAAAAGTATGTCAACTGTGAACCAGGCACACTACCATTGACTTTAACTGTTGATGATCCTGCCGGAAACTCTTGGATTGAATATGTCCCTGGTGAACCCCAACACAAGTGGAGTTGTACTTACTATGCAAGATCTCCAGCTCAGAATGTTCAACTCGGTTTGATTTCAGCTGATGAAGTTGCCCAACGTGAACAACAAATTCAAAAGCTCAAGGCCGAAGAAGCAAGAAAACTAGTCGAAGGAAAACACGATGCTGAAGAGGCTAATGACAACCCAAGAGCAACTGGTGTGGTGTCTGACAAATCAGAAATTGAAAACTTCACCAACGAAGTGGAAACCTTTCGTGCTACTTGCTCAGGATGCTACTCACCATGTGAGACACACATGAAGCTAGTCAATATTCCTCACTTTAAGGATGTTGTCATCATGTCCACTGTCTGTGACCATTGTGGTTACAAGTCCAATGAAGTCAAGACCGGTGGTGCCATCCCTGATCATGGTACCAAAATAACTCTCTTCTGTGACGATCCTGAAGATCTTGCTAGAGACATTCTTAAATCTGAATCTTGCGGTATGTCTATTCCAGAGATAAATTTGGACTTGACACCAGGTACTCTTGGTGGACGTTTCACTACTATTGAAGGCTTACTCAGACAAGTTAGAGATGAGTTACATTCCAGAGTTTACACACAAACATCTGACTCTATGGCACCAGAGACGAAGTCCAGATGGAACATCTTCTTTGACAACTTAGATAAGGCTATTGAAGGCAAAATTAAGTTCACAATCCACATGATTGACCCACTTTCTTCCTCTTACATCCAAAACGTCTATGCTCCAGATGCTGATCCTAACATGAAGATTGAAGAATACCCAAGAACACAAGAGGAGAACGAAGACC
The DNA here is from genome assembly GCA_025531525.1 of Pichia sp. P7020A. Classification (NCBI taxonomy): domain Eukaryota; kingdom Fungi; phylum Ascomycota; class Pichiomycetes; order Pichiales; family Pichiaceae; genus Pichia; species Pichia sp. P7020A. The sequence goes on along the minus strand of JAMYHI010000342.1, from coordinate 16,589 downwards.
TAGGTTTAACCGACATGAAGACTGAAAACTACGAAGCAACTGAACCTGAGAACTAGATTTCGTTACTGTGTCGCCTTTATTTATAAACATTTTCTCACCATCTTTCTGCTGTTTGCTACATAACTAACTCTATAATCGTCACCTATCTTACCAACCTCACTTTCCAAGGTCAAGCGATATACCACGCTTGTGCTTCTTGACGAAATACTATCTGTTACTGAAAAGTATTTGATAGATTAAGGTGACTTCATGATGGTCTCTATAACTTTGCTAAAAAGTCTGAGGATTGTATATTCATATCTAACATATCGAGATCAAGAACAAGTGTATCTATAAAAATTGATGGACAGACGCTCATTTGAAAGGTATCCCGTCAGATATATAGCTTTCAAAACTTCCTCTTCTGTTTGTATTGTAAACGTCACTAAATGGGTTCTGACTACTTTGTGACATCACCCTGTATAAATTGTCATTGAAAATAGGGTTATCTTCTACCACTTCCTCTTCATCCTGTAACGAATCCATCAAAATATCAAATGAAACGTCTACTCCCTTGAGCTTACGTCTGAAGTCATCAGAGATTCGTTCCCTCTCCGATGCGTTTGATGCATTTCTAATTTTATCAAGTATGCCAACTTTATCGACATAATACCTATATCGCAACCTCGTGAAGATCATCTTGATGGTAGATAGGACTTTTGCTTTCCTCAATTCTCTGATAATCATTCTCATCTGTGTAGAATGTCTCAAAAAATCTTCCAATGTTAGACACGTACTGTCTTCAAATCTAGAATAGTATCCTATAGCCAAAATTGCCTCCTTGAATGGTATTTTACGAATGTACCGAGTTTCATTGTCTAAAGTATCCGTGTTTATCACCACTGAAGAGTCTAGTAACTCTGCAACCAATCTATCATACCTCATTCTTCTCTGTCGTATTTGTGCAAAGTCAATCATAGCAAAGATTTCTCTAAGCCTAGTTGTATTCACTTGGAAATCGTATCCATTTGTCGGATTTTTTTCACTCAGAACTTTCCTTGAGATAGCTGGCAATGAGAGGTACTTTGGATAAACATGGTATGATAAAACACCGTCCAATGAGTGCAAAAATCTGAAAAGATCTTTCTCGTAGATATGACCAGAACCTGTTGGATCAAACTTGTTCCATGACAATTTAAACTTTCTGATTTCATCTCTAGTAATCAATTTATGAGGACCTGAACCATGATAAACATAACTGAAGTTGTTAATGACAACGGAAATCAAAATATTCAAGAAAATGTACATGGACGATATGTTCCAGATAAAGAACAAACACAATGCAATCTTATCATTACCACAATCAGAATCACCAAAGGGTCCTGAATAGCAATATGGTTTCTCAACTGTGAAGTCCTGAGCAATATAATTCCATCCCTCTCCAAAACTATTTCTGAACAACATAATTAACGCTTTGGTGACAGTTCGAGCGTTCAAATTACCCGTTGTGTTGGGTCCAAGCCTAGTAAGACCAAAAATCTGATTTAATGCGATAGCAAACACCAAAAATAAGACCAACCACGTATACAGTAGGGCGACAAGTGAGAATAGGCCCGTAGATCCATATTTGATAAGCTGGTTCAATTCATCAACCTGTGGTATAACCAAACACAATACCGTAACTACAAACACTTTGTAGATATTGTAGAAGGTGTCATGTGCAGTACGCTTAATGGAAATGGCAGACATGATCACGGCTGCCAACAAGATAGCGGACATGGTGGCATTCATCTTATTAGAGAAAAAAACCCTTAATCCAACAGCATACAAAATCAGCAGCATATGCAGTAATAGAACAAAAGTTGTGCATAAATAGAATGCATTTCTTATGATTGGTCCGTAAGTAGTATCTGGGTATGATTCCGAGAGTAGAACCATAAAATGGATGAATAGCACCAAAGTGATGAATTTGGACCATATACCTCTTTTTTCATTGATGAAATCAAACACCTTCTTTTGTGTGTATGACATATCACCCTCATCTCTCCTCCTTGATGGCTTTACTTTGCTTAACACTTTCTTCACTTCATACCAGCCGTACTGTTCATTGCTCAAATATGCAATACCTGTTTGCAACGTGTAATTATTAATGATGATTGAAATGAACAAATTAAGGATGAAAACAACAGCACAGAAAATGAAGATGATAACAAAGACACCATTGCCAGGAGAAGCAAAAGAGGAAGGTTGCTGACCATATCCGTCTATATTCATCACATTACCGAGCAAATCAACCCAACCCTCAAGTGACAAGATTTCAAAAAGAGTTTGTATGGATGAACCAAAAGAGTCAAATTCAAGGTACGGAGTTTCGACATAGTTGGGACTAAGAACTTTCCACTTAAAAACTTCATTCGAAAACTCCAATGTGCAATTGCCCATTGTTGAAATACCATCTGCACAATATGATAGCTCCTTATTGAAGAGATTCAAGCCCCACAATGCAAATGGAACCAACAATGAAAGCGAGACCAAAGCTGCAGAGAAGATTTTATAGATTCCTGAGATGATGGCAAAATGGAAAATCATTTGCGATTCATTGGTAATGGTAAGCAGTCTAAAAGCACGGAATGCCTTCAAAGCATTGAAAGAAACAATAACAGTGTAATCATCATTGACAACAGATAAAACTGTGACCCATAGAGAAATCAACACAATAAAGTCCAAAATATTCCAAATAGACTTGAAGTAACTTCTATCTCCCATGATTAGACCATCAGCAATAATTTTCATAAGAAATTCAATAGTGAAAATAATCATGAATGTAACATCAGGATACATCATCCAAAGTGAGTAAGATTCTCCTCGAGAGTTAGTTCTTCTGTATAAGGGTGTCTCATAGCAAGCTAACACAACCAAAGCAACCGAGGCCAAGAACACAAAAACATTGAAACAGTACATGATTCTAGGAGCTGGGTGCCTACCCTCCTTCCTGGGAATAGTAGGCGATACAAAAACTTGACAGAAACGTCTAATAGGGTTCTCATTCGTAAACACCAGCAATGATCTGTCAACCTCTGTATTCCGTTTCTTCTCGTGGTTACCCTCATATTTCAATAGTCTCTCTTCTTCCGTTGGGGTTTCACGATTGAATGGATCAACTTGTGAGTCTGAACTCTCAGGAGGTGAACCACTTGTCAAGTTGTTACCATCATTGTTAACATGTTCATCAAGCTTTAAAACGTGTTTATGGTAAGGTTTGAGGCAGAATGCTTTTATGCTATGGTACGTGCTTTTAATAATCGCCATCTGGTCATCAGAATCCATAAAATTCCTGATCTTTATCTTCCACGATTTCACCTTTCTACGCATTGGTCGATCTTGGTCTGAATATTCGTCTATATCAATGGGGTTGTGTCCATTGTTTACCAAAATTTCATTCATACGTGCAATAAAGTGGTTGGCTTCATCGAGAGCTGCATTTCTATTGAATTTGTTTCGAACGAGATCAAAGAGACCTTCATTGTTCATTCGGGTCTTATCGACACAGCCTTTGATAAAATGTTTGATTTGGATTATTTTCTTTTCTGAATCAGGTATCTTCAAGTTATCAGTAATAATGGCAATGAAAATACTAATGATAACAGTGTTTGACAAAACAAACCAGGCAATCAAAAAAATCCCAATACAGATGGAATCAAATAGAGATGCATATTGTTCAGTTATGTATAAGATGTCAGTCCAATTTTCAGTGGTTGTGATGATGAATAATGACACAATCGAATTTGGTAGGTTGTACATGATCCAAGGATTCTCGTCCATCTCCGATTCTGGAACAACACCCTCAAATAATCTGGACATGATGATACTGACAAGATATAACAGAAGAGCCCCAAAAAGAATCAACTCTGCAAATGGTCTGGTTTTCTTGAAGGCTAATTCCCATGCTTTCCTCACAGGCTTCACTGAAACCACAACTCTATAGAATCTCAAGATACCAAACACTGATAAGTAACCATTACTGATAGAATCAAAGAGATTGTAAACCACTGGTAAGCTGAAGATGAAAGACATAATTCCTAGAAACAAATCAACGTCATTGGATAGTGAATAAAAGAACACCTTGCAATCACCTTCAAGTAGAAATACCCCAAATCTAATGACGATCTCAGCTAAAAGGATTATACTAACAATGAAATCTCCATTTTGATATTTCTTACTGAATTCACCATTCACCCTCTTTTTGGTGCAGCTGAAAATAAACCATGACAGTATCAGAATCACAAACAAGACATCAACCTTTTTCAAGTATTTGACGAATCTGGAATTTGCCACAAAATCGTTGTACATTTTCGCATGTTTAGAATACCAACTCTCTTTCTCATTTCTTGATCTTTCTTCGACATCATATGAATGGATAATAACAGCAACAAACAAATTCAATAACCAAACCACTAATACAAACATTGCAGCAATGTAAAAAATGGATGCAGCCATTGAGTCACTGTCCATTGTATAGTACATCAAGTCCGAGAATGTATTCGCAGAAATTATGACAAAGACTCCCTGCAATGACTCCAAAATGTTGTCAAAGGAAACTCGTCCACCATAAGGATTATCTCCCAATATACATTTTGAATTGACTGGACATGCATAACCTTTAGTGATACCACTACTTTTACCATCTGCCTTCAAATATGGTAAAATTTTCAGAGTTCCAGGTTCAAGATATGATCCACAAAATTGGAAAGCATTAAGATATGTATCTGATGGATCATTTGGATTCTCCCAGACACAATGACGCCTTAGGGAAGATTGGAAAGATTCTACTCCAATGATGGCAAATAAAACCCAAAAGCATATAAGGAAAAGAATAACATCTTTGGACTGCAATGCTGATTCTTTCAATCCGCGTAGAACAATTCTGGAACCCTTGTTAATATTCAATAGTCTCAAAATTCTCAAACACATCAATGCACGGAAAACTTTCGCCTTCTCCATCCTCTCATAATCAAAGGAGAGAAAAAACGAAATCCAGAAACTGATTATGGAAACAAAGTCAACTCTGTTCCAATCAGTTCTTAGATAGGCATATCTTATCTGACTTTTTCTGTTTCTAGGGTCAGCATTCGCTGGAAGCTTCGGCTTAGCCTCTTGAGTTATAGCGGCTTTATCAGTAAATGGGTTTTCACTGCCATTGCTCTTAGTTCTCTTCTTACTTAGTAACCTGCTGTAATCATTATAGAATTTTGATTCTTTGAACTTACCGTAAAGTCTTCGATAGAAATTTTGCAACTTGTTCTCATAACGTACTAATTTCAAAGCTTGAATCATCTGTGAATCATCATGAAGTCCGAATGCCACAATTTTCATGAACATTTCCACCGTATAGATAACATTGTAAACGAATAGAATCCAATCAATGAAAGTATACTTTTTAGCGTAAAAATATCCGTTGTCATACTGCCACTGCTGATAGCTCAACAAACTAACTTGCGAGATCAGTAGAGCTGTCAGAAATTGATTGGTAAATCTCCAGGATAGAACCCGGTAACATAGCTTTCTAATGTGTGACTTATTTGAGAAAAATCTAAGCGTTTTACCATATAGCTTGGATTCTATCTCATCTGGCTCATCAGTGGGCTCCAGTTCAAGCTCCACTCTTGAGGATATCCTCGATGATGGAAGATGAGTTTGTGATATATTTTCTGAGGCAAATGGATTGAGAACGGAAATGATCTCATCTTCATCTTCATCGTGCTCGCCATCGCCATCGCGTGGTAGCGGCATGCTCAAATATGGTTTATTGTTGTCGGTATTCTCCAAGCCTTCAAGATATACGCGTATCACTGAATCCTGAGAATCGTCCGCTCCTGCCAAATTCTCTTGAAACTTATCGACACCATCTATATCAGGATACTCATCATTATATTCTATTTCCCTCAGTTCTGCCGATGTCACTTTATGCATGTTTGAAGAGGTCTCATGCAGAATTTCGAGATTATTATCGTCGTCTGAGTCATACGTATCTGCGTTGACCAAGTCTGAAATCTTTGCGAACATTTTGGTGACGTTCGAGGCTTTGCTAGTTACGTTGTTTTCTTCGTTATTGGGTTTCAATTGAGATGTATTGACAGAAGTGGTACTGTGATTCGCTCCTATTTCGTAATACCCTCTTTGAATACTAGAATGACTGCTATCAACCTGTTGGAGATGTGGTAATTGATGATGATTATCGGTAGGCACGCTAAGGAAAGTAGTGTGCGCAACATCTTTTGTGGTGAAAGATGGATTCAAGTAGTTATCCACCTGTAGTTTCGAAGTGCTTAAATTTAGATTTGCAAGCGGTATGGAAGTACTAGCTTCCAGATCGTGTGTAAAAGAATCAGAACTGTATCTATTTTTATTTCTGAGTCTTAGATTCGTTGCTGATGAGTTATTGGAAGAGTATGAACTTTTGGAATGGTTTGGAAGCATAAGAATATTCACATTGTCGTTTGCAGCTTTATTCTTGGCATCAATGTTCGGCATCCAGGCACTATTGAACAAGGCATCATCTAATACGGAGTTTAGATCATCCTCCATGGTGTCCTTTTTCATAATAGCTGGAGTTTTCGGCATTGGTGACACTCTGGATGTGGATTGAGGCGACACACCTAACTCATTATTCTTTAGATTATCATCGACATTGGGAATGTGTAGTTTGAGCTTCTTCCTGTTTCTCATTGGTGATTTCTTGCTCTCTTTCTTTGATCTCGTGGATAGATGGACAAATGTATCAATGATGTGATCTTTAACCTCCTCAATGGAATCATTGCTATCGCTAGAAAATATTGACAACCTTTTGTGTGCCTCAGTGTCTTTGTTTCTAATCTTGTTACGAGGTGGTGGAGAATTTGAATTCGACAAAGATGATTTGTTGAGGCTTGAATCGGATAAATGGACATCATCATTGAACGGATCATTTACTGTTTGTACTGTGCGAATAGGTGCCAAACCTGTTGGCATCTCTGGAATCAAATGAAGATCTGAAGGTGAGCCTAGTGAATCGATCGACTCATTATCGCCGTCAACATGAGCATGATAGTCACTTGTATAATTGATATTTATGTTTTCGTCTCTATCTTCATCTAAATCTCGTCGTCTAATGTTTGTATCTTGAGTACTGTGTGATAGCACAATACGGGGTGGAACGTTTTCAGATGGCATGATGAAATGTTACACTGATGTGTTCCTAATATAGTATAATAACCCGTTTTCGCCCTCAAAGTTAGCAAGATAAGCAGTTAATGCTATATAGGGTATATACGAAAGAAGTGTCTGGTTTGCTGTGGTACATCTTCGTACCACAAACCCCCCGTGGAATGAGCAAAGAAGTAAGAGAAAGGAGTAGCGTAGATAAATAAATGGTAGAGACTAGAGACCCCGACTGGCGGCCCAAAGCGGAAAGCGTAACGCGGAAAAGGAAAACGGGGGAAAGAGAAATGAAATCATGAAGATCTTAAAGCCCAGGTCAGGGCCTAGGGTCTAGCTCAGATGGAGGAAGCACTCTCGCTAGAAGTTGTGGACGAAGCTGACCCTCTGCGTTGGCTCTCCAACTCGGCGTAGTATGACCAAGGAACGTTTCGCAAGTTTGGGGTCGTCTTCTCCAGTTGTGGTGCGTGCATATGCGAATACGATTGTGGAGACTTCTTGTCGTCTTCAGGGTAGTATGGCTGCGATCCGAGACTGGACGTGCGTGTGTACGCACTGCCCGTGTTGCCGTTCTTCAGGCCCATGTTATGGGAGGAAGTGTCTCTGTATAGCCAGCGGTCGAGAAATGATGACATGATTTGGTAGTTTTAGCTGTTATTTGGTTGTTTGTAGAATCAAATGATGATGTCTACGATTGCCACCTCTCATACCCATCGCAGTATAACCAGTGGTTACAGAGCTCTCTTTTATACATAACCGGTTTCGACAGGGGTCTCGTCGTGGAACCTACTAAAGGTCTTAGACCCAGTGCTGACTGCTGACCAACCATACCAGTCATGTACGCTGTACCCCTCTCGTGGTGCTCGATCAATGACTACTGGCGTCCAGTCCAGTCCCCCCACAACCCACAGCGCAGTGACTATCTCCGGCAGATACACAGAGAGCGGAGTGGAGTATAGTGGAGAGGAGAGTTATCGCCGGGTTTATTCCTCGCTCCATTTCCAGTACGTTTCGTTATCTATAGTGTGCTATGTTCTTTATACAGTTGTCGTGAGTGGGTGGGGGTGATGGGCGATGTGTGATAAGAGATAAGAGATCAGTGGGGAGAGTGATTCGCTACTGCCTATAATCCGTGAGCAGCAGCGGGTCACAGTAGACCAGGTAAACGTCGAGCGCTTCTCTTTGTCAATGTGTGAGGTGTGAGGTTGATGTGTTTATTCAAAGAAGAAGTTCATGTTGTATTTCCAAATCATTGCTTTGCCTTTGCATCTTCGTCTTCCTTCATTTGGGCAAGTTTCTTCTGAATGAATGCATCTCTCACTTCATCAACGTACTCGTGCTGATGGTGATGGTTCACGCAATCCTTCATCGCCTTAGCTTGTGCTCTACACTTGAAAAAGACACCAAGACCTGCATAATGTTCACACTTCCTAAACTCGTAAACGTATGGATCACAACGTTTCCAGACTTCCTTCTGGTATTCCTCCAACACCTTTTTTTCTTCAGCAGGGGTCAAAACCCAATTTGGCAGTCCGCTTGTCCTCTCCTTCGGTTCATCAATACCATTCCAGAACCCCATGTTTGTGTTGGTATAGCTCTTTGTATGTCCTGCGGATACAGACGGCTGTTTTCCTGGACGAAAACCCGGGTAGAAGCAGATGGCGTGTGTATGGTCTGTCGTTTGTCCTGTAGTAAGCCGATTTTCTTTGACCAGCGAAAAGTGAAAGATTCATGATCTGTTATCCGTATACGACCCGTGATTCGTGCCGTGCTTGTTTACATCTCTGCGAGCGGATGTCTCGTTCTGCAACAGCTTTTACCCAGTGGGACTTCAACTATATATCCATCATCAGAATGAATGCACTCGAATCACTGGCTACTCCTGTACAGGACACCCTCTCCATTCTTGAAATTCACAATGATATTGCCCTGGTAGACGCGGTCAATAATAAAATACATCAACTCGATACATTTACAGAAGAGAATATATCTTCATTTCAACTCCGCATTGATGAATTACATAGACAATTAGACAATATACTCTCATCCATAAAATCTTTGAAATCATCAACTCAAAGTAAGTCCACAAAATTAGAATTAAAGAAGCTAGAGAATGAAATGTTCAACTCCGCCAGGAATCTCACTTCACTTAATATGGAGATCAACTCTCTGAAATTATCTTATAATGACAATCTAAAGAAGCTTGATACGCTGCAATCTGAACTGACTGCTCTAAATGACAAATTTCTCATCAATATTGGGGATATATCGCATACTGATGCTCATAGAGATAGCAATACTGATATCGATGAGAATACAAACCTTGTTAAGCTAAAATTATACCAGTCTCTAGGAGCTAGATATGACAATGATACGCGAGAAGTTCTGGTATTGAACAAGAAACAGAATACGGTCAGCTCCTTGAAACTCAACGATAGCTATAGCGATTTCTTCATTTCCAACTATATCTGGGACAGCATTTGAAAACTGCATGTCACCATTATTTATAATGAGTGTCACGTTTGCATTCAAAATTGGAAGATCTCCTACAACAACCGAATAAGTCATTCTACTTCGTGAGGCATAAGTCCCTTTGGTGCTTAGCGGAAGTACGTTAGCGATTATTTTTGTTACTAGAAAATGTCTATAACAAGGCATGTATGTATATACAGGAGATATGCATGTGTGGAGTGAGTACGCAATTAAACAAATGCGCTAGCACGTGCATATGGCATTTAGTAGTTGTCTGGATTGGATCTCAAGGAAAGCTTGGTCCACTTTGGAACAAAATGTGCACCCTTTCTATATCCTCTTGCATGTTTGTTAAACACTGTGTATTTATCCTTTGGTGCCATTTCTGATTCCTTTGGGAAATTGTACATTAAGTCGGAAACCTTCTTAGATGCCATACCGTTGGCCTTTAACCCTTCGTAGAGGGCTTCGATATTAGCGTCCACGGTTTGTAGTCTGTGTCTTTGTCTTCTCTTTTGTGGTGCAGAGAGTCTCCATGGCTTCTTCCAAAGAAGACCACTGAGATTCACGCTGGTTGCTCTGAATGGACCAAACATAGTATATGCCGTGATGCTGTGTCTTGCTCGCAAGTTATTACTCTCGGCTGCACAGACTACTGTTGTCTCGAAGTATGATCTCCCAACACTCCCGTCCAATTTCCTCACTTCCGCAATCTTCAACTTCCTCATGAAAATTTCATGCAACTTTCAACTTTCAACTCCTCAGTCCCCAACTCTTCTTCGGTGTTAATCATAGAGCCCTCCTTCTTCTACCTTCTCTTCCTTCTGACCTATCTCTGTCCCAAATAGTCATCTCGCACAACAGCACCAATGAACAGTATACCTCAAGCTAACTCTACATCTTCAGCAGAGTCCCTTCTCACTAAATTAGTGGAATCCCTCGATCAAAGCCAACAGGAAGTGCTCCCTCAACTTCACAACCAACCACGAATAATAATAAATGGACAACCATTCGGCTCAAAACAACAATTCCAGCAACTGTGGGCATCTCTTCCCGCTTCAAACCATCAAATTACGAGTTGTGATGTCCATGAAGTCCCAGGTATGAACAACTCTTCCACGTTTATAATCTTGGCACACATGAAAGTGCGATTTGACGAATCCGGTAAGAACAAATTGGGTGAGACGTCATTGTTCAATCAACAGAATGTCTCATCTACCAGAAATATATGGAGTCATTGGTTTGGTGTGTCTCTTACGTGCGTTGCGGATGCATCTGCTGCCTCGCAGAACTTCAACACGCCTTGCGTCAGTACTTTCGATTATAGATTCACAGAAAATCCAATCTCTTCCGTCTTCAAGGTTCAATGAATGAGAATGCTCCATCAATTGTGTTCGCTTCAAATAAACATCTTACTTCATTATTCTACACCTCTGTATAATCTATAAAGCCAAAACCATTTAATTTATGCCTTTCAAATGTCAACCTTCACAACCCATGGTTTCGAAATGATACATGTAACCAACCCTATTCCTACCACCAAATGTATTCCGATGTTCAACAGCTCCACAATAGCTCCAGCGGAGGCAACCTTAATCCCTTCAAAAACTGCAAATTCCATCTCACTCAAAGTTTGGTGAATCTGTGAAGCATATAGCGAGGTAGAAACAAGACATCCTATCTTTAGTACGCATGAAATCCACACAAACGATGCAGCAAAGATAAGTAGCACTTGGACCAGAGAGAACTTGTGTTCTTGCTCTTCAATACTGAATTGCTGTTTCATATTCACATCGAAAAGATAATTTTTAAAAGAGAGTAAGCTCTTGTTGCCCTGATTCTTGAAATAAGACGATACGATGACACACAAGACTACCGATGCAATGTCAAAAACTAGCTCAAAAAGAGCAAGGTAGGAGTTGCCTTGACTCAAAATAATACTAGAAAAGCCATACATTAGGTACTTTGTCGCTTTCATTGTCTTTAGGTTGAACCCCTTGTAGAAGTTTCTATAGGCATCCTGAAAAAGCCCCGAAACGTATTCAGGATCACCTTCTATTTCCTCCTCGCTCAAATGAAAGGCAAGATCTTTAACTAGCACACTCGGTACATCAGTACCACCGTATCCTAGCATCAAATGGCATTGCGTGTCTGTAAGATCATCATCCTCAAATGTGACATCTCTTAGATCCACAACCTCTTTACAATATCCAAAATTGGCAAACTTGTAAGTGACCTCGGTATTGGTGCTATCAAGATTTGCATCAAGAGTTTCTCGGACAAGTTCGGAATTGAAAGGGTTATCCAAAATCATCAGTGACAATCCACTTAAAAAGTTTTCAGCAACTCTGTATGTGTCCTCGGTGAACTTTTTCCCAATTGTAGACTTACCAATGGATTTCATCTCAAATACTTCAAAGGGGTTCAGCCTATTCTGGTTTTCGAGTTTTCCTGACGTCTGGATCTCGAATAGAGGATAGCAAAAACTATCATCTGAGATGCAAGAGATGTCTAACAATATTGAGATGAGGGGACAGAAAAATAATATCAAAGCCAATAGACTCAATAACTTGAATGAATTGAAGTATGACCTCATCAGCATTTGCTTCTTGCTTATGACCAACCTTTGTGTACTGAGAGACTCGGGTGTTGATAAGCTGAGGTCATTCACTTTGAGAGATGACCTAATTGGACCACCCTTAAAATTGAACTGAGTCAATTTTTCCTCCTCGCCACTATCGATGTAAGTACTGGATGCAGAGTCTCTATCTATTCTATTTCTGTGTGGTGTCGAGCTACTGTCCGAGTCTGAGCTTGCATAAATATTCAACTTTGCGTCGGCCCTACTCGCTTTGATCGTGCTATTATTGGAAAAGGGTGATCTGGGAGTGAAATTAGATTGAAGATTATTGCTCATGTTAAATGTGTTGAACCCTCTTTTCCCGCAATAGGACCTGTCGTTCATGGAATTGTTACCCCTGTTCACAAATGGATTTCTGGCGTTTCTGAATAAAGGCTTGGAATTACTAAAAGGGTCGCAGAATTTCTTACCATCAACAAAAACATTCTCGTTTCCGGCATCGAATCTGGACGCATTGTATTGAAACCCACCTTTATTAATAACGTTGCTTGTGGTATTGTTCCTCGGGTCATCAACGGGACTAAAAGTTTCTGCTTCTGGATCTTTGAAGAATTCTGGTTCTTTGTGTTCCATGCCAGGATTAGTTGCTCCAGTGTAGAATGCGCTTGGTGCAAACATGTCGTATTACCAACACCAAGCTTTTTACTTGTTTGTGGGATATCTATGTAGCAAAGTCTAATCACTGAAGTGGGTGTACCTGTACACATTTCCAAAATGGGAAGTGGCCTAATAAGCAATCTCATCCCTATCTGACCACTGCTAGCAAGCTGTAAAAATCAACAAACCTCCTTGAAATTCATAGGGGAATCGCCCCCCCCCCCAGAGTGTCCCCGTCAAGTTAATTTTTTCAGCTTCAACACAAGAAATACCGGTTAAGGCACTCATATATTGTTCGTATCAAGGTGGAGCATTATGCTAATATCGGCGGTCTGGGGACCTTTCCTCGGAGAAACCAATGTTTGATCCCATGATAGGAGTCATTGGTATCAGGTCGTTGTTGTTCAAAGGAGAATTTAGGAGCGGTTCTGACGTTGGCGGTTTGCGTCTATTGAAAAGCTGTTCGGAACGGAAAAAAGCAGAATTCTGATAAATCTTTGAATGATTGTTGTCTGGGTTTTTCACCATTGGAAGTGGCATATGATGTTCATGCAAGTTTGGGTTAAAAGGATTTTCCGAAAATTTGTTTTCATGTTGAGATGATGTCATTGACAAATATCTCGTCGACTCTTGGATATTGTTAGTGGTCTCCTTGAGCATCGTATCACTATCTTCTTTATCATCATCCTCATCGGTGTTATTTGCTGTACCGGATGAGCCCTCCTTCTTGGAGATCTCATAGTCATAATGAACGGTTCCAAATTTTTTGTCCATGTTATCTGCAAAAGGATCACCTTCCTCTTCGTCATCTTCTTGTGAGGATGATACCCTACCATCCACATAGGTATAGTCGTACTCATATGCTTCCATTGGCAGTGGTATTTGATTGGATGCCGCTTTACTTGATTTCTTGGTTTGTCTATTACACCATACAGGGCCAGCCCATAGGGTCAAAACAAATACGGAAAAGGATATCCAAAAAGCGGATACAACCATGAACGTACTTCCAAGCTTCATGTAGATACCAAACTTTGTCAATTGATTTTCAATATCCATTTGTATTCTAGATACTTGAATAAACATACTAGCAAAGGCAGAGATTGTCACTAGCATATCAGTGAGTGAGAGAATGGCAAAACCATTCTTGAAGATCCATGAGATATTCTCATCATCCATATCATTCCCTCTGAGAGAGTAGTAGACAAAGGTAAGCAATATCATCAAAGTTTGTAGTATGATAGTACTGATAACCATTGCTTTAAAGCGCTGAACGGTAGTGTTGACTGTTCGCATTGTCGCTTTATACTGGGGACTTGTCACAAATCCGTTATCTGCATTCTGCACTGGAGCTTGGTCTTTCGTGTTGATGTTATTGTATGCATATGAAAGCGTTATATCTAACCCAATATCTGAGAGCTGTTCTGCGTAATCTAACGGTTGTCCATTATTTGGATAGCAGACAATAGTTGCATTGTGTCGGTTGCTATCTTTGACTACTTGGTAGTCATTATCTTGTAAGTAGGATGCATCGTAGTAGTCTAAATTATCGTCGCTGTATGTCAGTGCGCACCAGTCATTTATCCCAGACCGAACTTGTTCAGGGGTGTCCTCGATGTGATTTTCAATGTATTTGGCCAATAGTAAAATCTCCGAAGTGGTCATAAAACTTTTGGCGTTATCAGATGTAGTTTTCAACGCATCATACAGACCTTTTGCTAAATCTGAATGTTTCGATTCCAGCACGTATAATGGCATGTCTTTCGATTTTGAACATTTCAAATATACACCGAAAATCAATGATGCTAGTAGTGTGAATACCCGCAGAGCAAAAATGATCTGGGCACGACGACTCAAGTTCACAAAGGGCAATTGACCATAATACCTCAGATTTGTCCACAGCATTTATTGTTCCCTTCCCTGCTGTACAGTGGTGTGTAGATTGTAGTGGCTCTTGCCGTTTATGATCCCACCCCTTGTAACTTGGCGATAAATTACATACAACTCGAGATGTAAGATTTAAGACCAGAGATAGCAGATAGCAGATTTTTTGTATGGACCCCCTCGTTCGATTCGGGAATTTCACTTTTTCATTTGGCGTATATTTTTATCACACCGTTACACATTTCATTCCACATGCATAATTACCCCAACGGCAATGATCCCACTTTCAGTCTAAAAGAGAAAGCTTTACGAATATAACAATGGCAAAAAGCCAAAAAGATATAAAGGGATGGGAGTTGATTTTTGATGACAAGTCTGGTCATCGTCGTGCAAGACGCTCCATCCGTGGTGGAGACAGTGGCACGGGTAACAGTATCACATTGAAACGTGTCTCTGATGGATTGATAATCAAAGAGGGTGATTGTATCACTTTCAACTTGAAGAATGAGAATGATGATTATAGCGTGACCAGCATGGGATTTGTGAAGGACATTATGCTAGCTGTTGATATGTTTCTGAAAGTGAGAGTTTTGTGGTTTGTCAGGTATAGCGATTCTTTGAAGGATGTCATTCCGAAGGTCGATGATGGAATGGATTACACGGCTAATGACATTTTTCTTACACCTTTTCTGGACTCTATTGAGCTACCGCAGATAGTAGGGAATTTCGAAGTTATTGGGCGTAAAAAAGTCAATGGCATTACTGCCAATGTGAATGTGAATGACAGTTCCAGAACGTACATATGCCAAAGGTTCACTGATGGATCTAGCGGATATTTCACGGATCTCATAGACTGGGAGATGATGCGTGACTTGTTCTTCCAAAATAAGAATGAGTTTTATGATTCCTTGAAGATTATGACGGTCAAACCTACGTTGAGCGTTTCTAGGCAGAGTTCCCCACGAAAAGGAAAGAAAGCCAATGACGGTAGGGAAAGTTTTGCCACCATTTCAAGCAATATAAAGATAAAAAAGGAAGTGTTGCTAAAGCGCTCTGTTAGTGATACCGAGTATGATGACGATGGAGAAGAAGATAATGACTCCGACAACTACCAGGATATTGAGGTTAACGAGGATGAGAGCGATGATGACGATGACGATGAAAAAGACGATGAACTTTCCGAGTTCCCATATAATGATGAGGACATTGAAGAAGCGTTGGTCAATGTCAGTGAATATGGCATGCGTAAAAAACGCAAGTACACCAAACGATCAAATTTCAAAAGTGGGACAAATGGTAAGATTGCACCACAACTTCCACAGCTAGACTCTGCATTTAAAGTGCTCGAAGACTCATCTAACAAATATTCCACTACACGTATGCTCACAGAGGCGAAGAAGGTGCTTGGTACTGGTTCTAGATTGAAGGCTCTACCATGTCGTGAGGAGGAATTTCACCAATTGTATCACGAATTAGAGAGTTGTGTGAAGTCTCAGAAGGGAAGGTGTTTCTACGTTAGTGGTACTCCCGGAGTGGGTAAAACTGCAACTATTAGAGAGGTTGTGAAGCAGCTTTTTGCCAATTTGACGATTGAAAATGAGGGGCATAAACAATTTGACTATTTAGAGATTAATGGGTTGAAGTTGATCAGACCTCAACAGTCGTATGAAATTCTTTGGAAGAAGATATCCGGAATTTCGGCAAGTGCAAACAACTCACTAACATTTTTACAACAGCACTTGGAAAGGGAGAATGACGATGGTACCGATAGTGTCGATGATGGCGATGACGAATTCAAGAACAGATTGCCACTAGTTGTGCTTCT
>JAMYHI010000341.1:0-37640 GCA_025531525.1 Pichia sp. P7020A | reverse complement strand
TGAGAGACGGCAGCTGTTGGGAAGTTTCTGATTGCCATTCCAGAGTCGACAAGGGCTAGATTTACCGCATTATGAATAAGCGGTAGAAGATCTATAAATTTAGTTTTGTTGTCTGTATTTATCAGATTGATGAAAATTTCAATATTTGATTTAGGATAGTTCTCAAGGAGGATGAGGTTTGCGCATGCAGTTTCTAAAGTTGATAGTACCACTGAATCAATGATCTTGTATTCTGGGTCAACAAATGCCTTCTCGCTAACCTTACTTGAATTATAGCTTTTCATAGCTTGACGAGTGGAGATGAAGGGGGAGGAGTGGAATGTAATCTTCACTGTAGCCTTAGTATTGAATGTTTTCTTGAATGATGGACGTGGTCCATAAACGGATGCTAGTAGTATATTACTTCCTGATTGAATAAATGAAGATCCAGTCGCAGTGGGGATGTTAGAGAGTTCAATGAAGAGTTTGTCCTTAGAAGATGAGGTTTGTGCAGGTTTTTCATGGGGTAAAGATTGTGTAGATGGGAAATATAATGGGATTGCGTTGGCTGGGCCAGTTCTTCTTCTTCTGTCAACTCCACTCATTGTAAGGTTTATTGCTGTTGTTCGTGGATCGTACGTTGCCAATGAAGTGCTCTTTATGATGTGAGAAGAAAAAGATTACAAGTATTGGGTGGGTTCTTGGTTTTTAGTTTTCGATTTTTTGGTCAATCCATAAATCGCCGATTTTCATGTTGCGTGTCAGACTCGATCGATTTTGATTATTCGATCTCTCTCAAGACCCAACACCCAAGACGCACTGATCCAAGATGGGCAGTTGGTTCTTTCAAAGAGCGCCCCTCTGAAAGTTAGCAATGGCAACAGAATTTATGGATACAGTTATTCCACACTTTTACAAGGCTATTGAAAGTACAGCAGATGTGCTCTCTCCATATATAGCCCAGGAGACATTAGATAAGACATGTGCGTGGTTGAAAGAACATGATACTACGGTGATATGGTCAACATTGGGGGCACTTGTGGTGGGCACATTGTTTATTGCCTCTGGGGGAAGTGGAAGTAGCAAACGTCGGGGGAAAAAGGGAAAGCAAGAGAAGAAGTTCAAATTGAAGATTAAGAAGCAGCCTGTAATTAAAATCGACCCAGTCACGAAGAGTTATGACACAATTGGTGAAGTGAATAAAGAATTGGCAACCGTGTTTATTCCACAAGTGGAAAAACTAGAAGCCGATATTGCTCTTGAGAAGGAAACAGGTCGTCCTATTGAGGTTTCGTCTTACAAGGAGGGTACCGAATACAGATACTTGTACCTTCAAGAAGCGCTCTTGAAGTTGCTCATGGGTCTCGACGGTGTTGATCCGCAACTTCTCAGCGACTCGGTCAGCGATGCTATTCGTTCAGACATTCGTTACCAGCGTAAGGCTGCAGTGAGGGCCGTCCAGGCGCAATGTAAACGTGTCGACGCTCTCAAGCCACCGAAGAAGTGAAGGCGCCCAATGCGGAAGGTGAGCCGAAGCTGAAAATTTTTGTTTCCCTTAATAACAGAATTGATTAAGATAATCTTTTGATGATTATGTTTTATACCCCTCCTCTCTCTTTTGTCTACATCTGTAGGTTAGTAGGTATAGTGCCCGCATTATAGAACCATTTAATAACAGTGCAGCGATGAAGGAAAACACCCTTTTCAAATTAGATCTTCTCGAGACGTACTATTTGCAGAAACCTACACGTTTCGGTGTCACGAAGCAGATGATGCGTTCGGAGAAATACCAATCAAAAGCTAAGAAGCAAATGAGCTCCATGCGTCAAGAGAAGCAAAAACACAAATTGCTTTTAATAACCAAGAATGAAGCTTTTGAGATGATCAAAGAACTTAAATTGGAATCATTTCAGAAAAAACTCTTCTTCACAGAAACTTCCCTCACCAGATCAATTGTGAAAGTTTTGAAAAAAGAAAAACAATCATTAACTCAGAAACTTCAGGCCGCAGAGGCAGATACAGAGGTAAATGCAAAAGTAAAGGAAGATATTCAAGCACAAATCGATGCAGTTAATGTTCTTTTAGAGAAAGATTCCGAAGTTTTGAAGAGTAATATCAAACACAAGATCTTTAAAGAGCTCATTAAACATTTCCCAACGTACATTGATGCCAAAAATGACAAGTTTGATAGCATACCTGAATCTGAAATTGTCTTCATTAGAGAAATGAAGGAGAAGAACCCTTACAAAAGTAACGGGAATGCCATGAACAACCTACTATCCAAGGTATACGCTGAAAAGACAGTTAAACAAGCCCTTGATCATATTCAAACCATGGAGATTATCTGGGGTCCTAAGAAATACACCAAGACTAATAATGAGGAAGAATTGAATGAGTTTGATGATGGCGAAGGAGAAGATGACGAAGACAGCGAGGGTGATAGTGATGAGGAAGTGGAAGAAGGTGGCCACGGTGCAGATGGTGAACATATAGAACTCGATGATGACGCTTACGAGAAGTTATATGAAGGATACAAAGATCAGCTTGCTGCGTCATCGGATGAAGAAGACGATGAAGATGAGCTTGCGCTCAACCCAGCTGTTGATTATAATGAAATAACCGATGATGAGGTCAGCGATGACGACGATGCAGAATCCGATCTTGAACTCGGAGATTCCGAAGATGACAACGTGAAGGAAATAAGTGGCAAGGAAAAGGATCACAAGAGGTCTATTGAAGAGGATGATTTTTTCGCCAGTGAGCCATCTAGCAAAAAGACGAAATTGGGAATGAAGGACATCCAACTTCCTGTTCTTGCAACTGGTTACTACTCGGGCGGTGAGAGTGACCAAGATGAGAGGGATGATGCGATGGTGAAAGACATTACCGAGCCACGTAAAAACAGACGTGGTCAACGAGCTAGACAAAAGATCTGGGAGAAGAAGTACGGTAAGACAGCTAAGCACAAGGTGAAAGAGCACCAAAGAGAGTTAAGTGACAGAGAACGTCTTCGTGCCGAATATGAAGTGCGTAAGACCAAGAGAGAAGCTAAGGAACGCGTGTGGAGAGAAAGAGAGGCAGAGAAAGAGGCGAAGCGTAAAATCGCTGAAGAGAAGTCTCACACATTGCATCCTTCTTGGGAAGCTAAACTCAAGCAGCAGGAATCACTCAAGGCAAAGTTCTCTGGTAAGAAGATTACCTTCGATTAGACACGGATCGTATTTTTGTCGCATATCTGTATGTATGTATGTATGTATGTATGTATGCATGTATCATAGATCTGATAGCTCTGGATATAACAGGCAGTTCAGCATAGTAGTGAAGATTTACGATGTACCACTGATTGCAGTGGAAAACCCGCAGTGTAAATTTCAAGTGACGGACCGAAGCGATAAATTTCACGTCTCTTGTCTCATGTGGCTTATGTATAGAATGCCATAATGTGGATGCATCTTTGTCCCGGATACTGCATCAAGTGAGCGTATTTCCCTACCACAGGCAATAGGGAAAGTACAGTGCATGTTCATCACAAAGCGACTGTTTAGAATACAACATATACCATTTTTCAGCAGGATAATCTCGTACACGGCGACACAGAAAATGAACATTTATCACAATGCCTTTACCTCTCAATATGTTCCTGGAAGGATACCAGAAATCACGTTGACGCCAGTTGAATCGCAAATAGTCGACGTTTTGAACAAATATGCGGCAACTTACAACTCTAATACGGAGAGCGATCCCGTCACTTTGAGAATCACCGGTGGTTGGGTGAGAGATAAACTTTTAGGACAAGTCAGTCACGATATCGATATTGGTATCGACAATTGTTCCGGGGAAGTATTTGTCACTGGGTTAAAAGATTGGCTGGATAATGCGAATGCTGATGGTGATCTCAGTGAGGAGGATGATGTGGGTAAAATTAGTAAGATTCATAAGATCAAGAAGAATCCTGATAAGTCGAAACATCTCGAAACGTGCACTACCAAGTTATTTGGGTTAGACATTGATTTTGTGAATTTGAGATCTGAGTCTTATACTGAAGATTCCAGAATCCCAACAATTACCACGGGAACACCATATGAGGATGCCCATCGTCGAGATGCTACGTTGAATGCCATGTTTTTCAATTTGAGTACTAAGAAGGTGGAAGATTATACTGGTCGTGGGTTGGAAGATTTGGCGAATGGGGTTTTGAGAACGCCGTTAGAGCCAAGAAAGACCTTTTTAGATGATCCATTAAGATGTCTAAGATTGATTAGGTTTGCATCCAATTACGGCTTTAGTGTGGATGAAGAGGCTCTCAATGCGATGAGAGAAGTTGGAATCAGGGTTGCACTAGAGACAAAGATTAGTAGAGAGAGGATTGGTGTTGAAGTGAAGAAAATGATGATCAATAAGAGAGGAGTTATTGGGGCTCTAAACGCCTTTCAGCTTTTGAGAGATGTGAATTTTGCATGCATTTTTGATCTGGGAGATACCAATGTTGAGAAGGGATGGTTGGAGGAAAATATGAGACATTTTGAGGATGATGTCATGGTGAACATTGGCGATTTGGATGAATTTTTAATGCCAATTATAGAAAAGAATGTTGTCGATATTAGCTCTCTATTGAACAATGGCAATGATGAGAATGATATAGTTTTGTTCTACAGTGCCATCATTTTGAACCACTGGAAGGGCACGAGGGTGAAAGTTGGGAAAAAGCAGCAGTTTGTTGCGATGTTGTGCGTACTGAATGGTATTAAGATGCCCTTAAGAGTCGCTGAGAATGTTGCTACAATTACTAGCAATATTGATACCTACCGCAATGCAGTGAATCATGCCGAAGGATGGAGTAGAAGTGATGTTGCTGAGAAGATTATATTACCATATGGAGAAAAATGGAGAGTCAATTTACTAGTCAATTGTGTTCTTGAAGTGTTTGAAAGTCAAAACCGTATGAGTAACATAGACTCAGTATTGGGTAAGTACAAGAGGTTAGATCATCTCATTGAGGTTCAAAAATTGGGTGAGTGCCATAAGGAGCCAGTACTTGTCAATGGTAAGGATTTGCTCAAATTATCTGGTAAAAAACCTGGTCCATGGCTGAAACCTGTTACGGAGAAGCTTTTCAAATGGCAGCTTGACAATCCAGACAAGGGACGTGAGGAAATGCTAGAGTATTTGAATTCTTCGAGCGAAATAGAGTTATAGGTGTATATGTGTATATAGAGATACAAGAAAAGGTTAAGTATGCGAGAATAACTAGCTTAGATCTTAGTTTCGTTGACACCATGCTTCCAGATAGAAACGAATGGGGTGACACCGTCTTCTCTGTAGTTCATGAGAACAATCATAGCATCTGGGTCCATGGATTCACCAGTGTAGAATTCCCAGTCCTTGAAGGAACCAATGACCTTCTTGACGTAAGTTGCAGCACCCTTTTCGAAAGTTGGGATAGCATCTGGGTCAGATTCAGCTAACTTAGCCTTAATGGACTTCATGTAACCCTTAATGTAAGTAAGGAAGGACTTCTTGTCGAAAGCGGTTGGTTGAAGTCTGAAAGAGTAAACAACGTTGTTGACAACTTCAACACCTTCTTCGAGGTCATCACCACCATCTTCAGCAGATGGGTTAGCACCAATGTCGACATCAGCACCTGCGCTGACCTTGATCATTTGACAGTCAGCTTCGTAGACAACATCGTCAACGAGGTTAACGTCGTATGCGTCGGAGAGTAATTCGTCGCCGGAGAATTTGTCAGTGAAGATAATCATAGTGAGATGTGGAAGATTGGATGTGCTACGAAGAAATAGCTCTGAAACACTGCTGTAGAAGGAAGACGACAGCACCAGAGAGGAAGTGAATGTGAAAAAAGCAGTGAAAAATTGTTATTGCAAATTGCCCATTGCCAGCGAGCACGACGTGGCGGCGACGGCTTTTTCCAACTTCCAATTTCCAATTTTCGATTTTCGATTTTCTCTTTTCTGCAATTTTGATTTTGCCCACGCGGACGGGCGCTGGAAACTGGAAACTAAAAACTGAGAAAAATAGGGAAATGCGAAAATCAGCTGAGCCACCGCGCAATGCCCTGTGCGATGTCTCCAGCTCTCTCCTGGCGCAGTAAACCACTACCACCACCACCAGCTACAACACCCCGACCCATGGCAGTCTCGGCAACCAGTCCCGGCTGCACACACAACAGGCGCTCAGAGAGCACCCCGGCGACACCGCCAGGTCGCTTGGCAGCAATGGCGCGCAGTTCTGCGCGCAGCGAGTCGGTGAACCTGCTCAAACCGGCTTTACTGCTCGTGTAGACGGTGCTTCCAACGAGATCAACACCTCCAACCTCGGCAACGACGCTGGAAATGTTCACAATTGCAGGCGATGGCGGTATCGCCAATGTCAACGTAGCTTCCGTGCTTCTCTTATTCTTACTCCGTAGTACATTCTTAGCGAAAAACTTGCACAGCAATATAGGTGATACTAAGTTGACGTTAATAATGTCGGAGATTTGTTCCGGAGGTGTGTTGATTAGTAGACTCGTCTGAGTCAATCCTGCGCAATTGATGAGTATATTCGCAGAAGTGAACTGATTCCAGTGTTGCTTTCTTAAACAACTCAACATATCATGGGGATGACTCAAATCATACGCAATGTAGTCATGTCTATTCCCACCATGGAGGGGAAATCTCTCGTTCAACTCCTTCACACTCTCCTTGAGTCGAACTTCGTTTCGTGATAAAAGTGTGACACGCGCTCCAAGCGAGCAGAGTTCCTGCGCAATAGTGGCACCGATCCCTCGACTGCCACCTGTGATGAGAGCATGGTTATTTGCAAGTGCTTGCATGTCGCAATTTGTGTAGTGAAGTGGGAAATGATGCCCTTCTGATCGATGGAGTAGAATAAACCAGAAATGTCTATAAGTATCATGTTTGGTCAAGAAAAAACTGTTGCCAGTCTCTTCCGCATATATTCCTACTTTACTCCACTTTACAATCTACTCTCTGATCAAATGTTACAATTCTATACCATTCTATTATTATACAGTCTCCCTGCTCTTGATGACAATACAGTTATTTTCCAAGCTAACACCACGGGAAACGTAACGTAACAAATTCACATCGAAGCCCTTTCTCTCCATTGCGTACTTACGCGACTCGTCTAAGATCCTTCTCATCTTTAAACCAACATTCTCACGCTCTCTAAAAGACATACCTGTAAAATGACAATCGGCTCCATCATCTAGCGTCTTACCAGGGGCTACACCATTGGTGGCCCATGCAAACATCTTACGGAAATAGATGAAGTTCGTATGATCGATATCAAACTTCTCCTTCAAATATTGTTTTGAGTCTTCTAGTAGCCATTCGTATTTGCAACCGTGTCTACAGCACATTGCAACTAAACATCCAGCAAACTTGAGGTCCAGGTTGCTGTCCTTAACAGCATTTTCCAGACATCTCAGAGTCAAATCAGTGGCAACACCGCATAGATGCTTGGAAATGCCAATATACTTCTTGTTCCCCTTCCCACTCTGAGCCTTTTGGTGTAATTCCTTTAATGATGCTGCTAGAATCAAATCTTTGATATCCACCTTCAGTCTTTCAACAATGACGTTTCTACCTC
The DNA here is from genome assembly GCA_025531525.1 of Pichia sp. P7020A. Classification (NCBI taxonomy): domain Eukaryota; kingdom Fungi; phylum Ascomycota; class Pichiomycetes; order Pichiales; family Pichiaceae; genus Pichia; species Pichia sp. P7020A. The sequence continues at coordinate 30,050 of JAMYHI010000341.1, read as the reverse complement.
CATCTTCATCCTTCTCGACATCCTCACCCATTTTGGTATCAAACTTCAATCTCGGATTTTCTCTATCAACAAAAAGGTAGAGGTCTTCCTTTGTCGTTTCATCTACGCAATACTTCGCCATGGCTTTATTCAAATATCTCGTAAATTCCGCACGGCCACACCCAAACTCAATGACAATCTCTGGCCTCTCCTTCTTCGAAACGAGCCCAAATTCAACTAGCTGTCCAATTAGACTACTCTGCTGTTTGATATGTTTTTGGTTGGTCACCTCTGCAAATCTTCCCTCAAGCCCATCCTTAAAGTTCACATCTCTTAAGGGCAACTCTAACTGTTCGGCATATACTTCATCATGTTTCTTAACCCAGGTATCAATACATGTTTTCCAGATATTGTTATCAATCGTCTTTTCCTCAACATTACAACCCTTAGCATCTTTGACGTTGTAATCAATACTAAACCATGAACAACTTTTCTCCATCTCCTCCACGGCAAGCTTTTTCTTTAGCACATTACATTTCTTCAAATGTAATGATAACTTATCCTCCCACACTGTATGACTCGGATCGATCGTACATTTGACACGTTTGACGATATTTCCGTTTCTCTTAACTCTTGTAATACCATCATCCAGGTCCTTCTCTGGGTCTTCCTTACCATTTTGCTCCTTAGAATTTCCATTAATGACGCTTATATGCGCAAAGCAGTATGTCTGGCCTTTACGCACCTGAAGGCGGCATTTCTTACCGTTCTTTGGCTTAATATATTGACATTTAGGTAACTCTATTGGAGATGGCGTACTCTCGATCTTGGCACGCTTGTTCGATTCTTCAATAGTTGGACACGGTGACAGGTGCTCACACATATCTCTAATGTATCAAGAGGTATCTGAACGCCCCCGAGATGTTCAATATATGCTTTGCAAGTGATCGATCAGCAATCTCAATAAACATCAAATAGTGAGTGGTGAAAAACTGACGTGAACACTGACATCAAAAATCGAGCTTTGTTCTTCATTTGGAATAAAGAGCCGTCTAATCAATTCATGTTCACAGAGGTTAGGATGCAGCGTTTAACATCTGAACTATAGCACGACACAAAACCGCATTATTGTTAGGCGTAAATAGGGATATGGATAACGTATCCTCAAGCGACCAGGGAAAAGTCGCCATTTACAATTTAATATAGGTAAGAATAAATAGTATTGGTAGTTAACAAAACATGGATTGAGAAGGAAAAGAAGAATAAATAATGATCTATCATATCATAAGACATGATTTGATGATAGGGAAAAATGCAAGACCGCTTTTTTCGGTGTGCAAGTTATGCATAATAGTTGTAGGGTGGAAAGGTGGGCCGTTCCCAACATTCAGTGAAATTGAACAGCTGACAGCTGTGCACGCGACAGAGGGATCATGGGATCATAATTTCATATGTTAGAGGCTTAGACTTCGAGACGAGCTTCCTTACTTGCATTTCTTGTCACAAGCTTCCTCTAAGGTTCTGATATGAGTTTCCATGTTTCTGATAGTCTTTTGCAAAAGTAAGATGTCGGAGATGATAGCATTAGAAGATGTCTTGTATTCATCAAGTAAGTAATAGTAACAACCAAATCCGGTAATGGAGACACCTGCAAAAAACCCAAAAAGGACACCCTTCAAGGAACTTGGTCTTGGTGATGCAAATGTAGATTGCAATCTTCTGCCCATGATAGGCTGGGCACTTCTTCTAGCCAATTGTGCAAGCATATTATAGATTATGTGAGTGGTTAGTATGCGATATGTTATATCCTTGCGGAGATGCAAAAGACAAGATGCGTGGAGAGGAAATGTGAACGGTTTGTCCCCACTTGAAGCGTTGTTGAGCGAATCGGTCTCTGACTTTCATGATTTTGATTGAGGCATGCAATTCACCACATTTCTCAAATCGCACTTCTCAATAAGAATTCATGACAGTGATTAAAGACCACTACATATCGAATGTGCCTTCTCTGCACTCGAGGAATGGGCATTAAGTACTCAACTTACTTTACTTTAAGTTACAGACGTAATACGGCGGGGTATAGACAATCTATAGAAAGCGCGCTTAGTCGAACAAACCGAAACCCATGTCGTCGTCTTCGGATTCTTCGTCTTCTTCAGCAGCAGCAGCGGATTCTTCAGCAGCAGCGGAAGAGGAAGCAGCAGCAGCAGGTGCAGCAGCAGCGTAAGCTTCTGGGTTTGCAATTCTGTCCTTGATTTGCTCGGAACCTTCGAAGGTGTAGTCAGTAGCAACAGATAATGCAAGAACGTTCTTGTAAGTGTTGACAATTTGGTGGGAGACTGCAGCAACAGTTGGGTAACCGGAAGCAAGGGAGATTTGGGTGATCGCAGAAACTGCAGAGGTGAAGTGACCCAAGAGTTCTTCGTCAGTGATGTCCAAGATGGAAGCTGGGAACAAGTTACCTTCGTTAAAGACTTGGATGATGGTCAAACCATAGGTGAATGGAGAGATGTTCAACATGTTCAACAAAGATGCTTCAGAAGGACCGACTCTTTGGTCAGCAGTTAAAATCTTAACATCGTTGGTAATTTCAATGGTACCTCTAGCAATCTTGGTTGGGACACCTAAAGCTTGGAAGAAAGAGGTCTTACCTGGTTCCATACCAGTGTTACCTGCTGGGACCCAAACGTCAGCTGGTGCGATAGCACCTGCTCTTGCTGGAGCTGCAACCTTGTTTGCAAGGACAACGTCCTTGATGGTCTTCAAGTCAGCGTTGGTGAAAATGAAACCAATGTTACCCTTGACAATTGGCATGAGCTTTTCGTATTCTGGGAATTCAGAAACGAAACCTCTCATAGCTCTTCTAACCATGGTGTTCTTACCCATAAGGACAACTGCATCCTTTCTCAAGTTCTTTCTGACTTCGTGCATTTGTTGGGAGGAGACATTGTCAACACCAACAATGAAGACAGACTTGTATTCTTCAACAAGTTCTCTTAACTTGGTGAAGTATGCTGCTTTCTTTTCTCTGGTAGCTCCCATTTCGTTTATATGTACGTTAGGCTGTTTAAAGCTGCTGGAGAAGGAAGAAATCCAAAAGGGTAAAAAGACATCACCAACCAACGTGTAAACGACCAGAAGAAGACGACCTCTCTTCAAACGACTTGGTATCGTTGAAGTTTTCACGCTTTCGCGGAAACAGGAAGAGAGTCGAAGGGCGACGCACAATTTCCAGATACGGTAAAAAGGGCAAGCTTTTGGGCCACTAAATCACGTGAGCGCGCAAAGCCCTTTTTCCCTCTATGGCCTTGAATGAGATGCATTGCTGTAGCATAATAATCTATAAAGTTCAATGTATACTATTTCTGACTTTTAAGAAGTTCTTCAATAATACTAGTCATGGTTGTAATACCCCAATCAACACGAGTGCGTTGCTTTTTACCCTTGATGCATCCACTCTTACGGATTTTATTGTTCAAAAAGTATTGTAAGCCCTTGAGTAATAACGGTTGTTCGTCACATTTGATAACGCGTTCCGACATGAGCTTGCCTGAATATGTGACATCCTTACTCTTTTTTCCTTTTCCACTACCAAATGTATTCACTTCTGATTTCTTTGCTATCGTGTCTAAGATAGTTACAATCATAATCTCAAGGAATATCTTAACGTCGGATGTAGCAGTGAGAAAGTTGATGACTCTCAAAACATTTAAAGACAAGGATCCCTCTCCGATGAGGAATCCAAAGAACCGACCCATATTCACTACCTTCCATAGCCTTTCATCGTCATTGGACTCTGCCAATATTGTGGTTGAGCTACTATCATCGTCATCGAGCTCTTTGATAAAATCCCAAAGATTTAACTGGAACGATCTTCTCATTGAGTGATCGTCACACAACTTTTTTGCCAAGAAAGAATAGTACGGATTGTAAGTAGCCTCCATGGTGGCACAATGCATCAAGATATTTGGAATCTCGGCCTTTTGTGATTTCTTCAAGTTCAATTTCTCCAACTTCATGAATGCATCCATGAAATCTTCCGCAGACATGATGGAAATGAAAATACCCCTTCTGATATCTGTGTTCATTCTGCACTGTTTAGCAAGCTCCATCCAGTTCACATCTTGAGCACCCGAAAGTTCATCTTCGTTGTTAATAAGCTTCTCATTAACATTAGACAAATCGTCCACCTCTTCCTCCATGCTACCATCTTTTTCATTCTTATTATCGGAATCGTTTCCTTTCCACGCAGAACCCACTAGCCACCATTTACCTCTCTCTTCGATGTTCTCTATATCGTCCAAAGTGACCTTGATTGGATCCAAATTCCTACTCTGATTAATGGAACCCATTTGTTTTTTGATTCTCATAATCATCTTGGTAGTGTTCTCATTTTCCATGTTCTTCAATCTGTTGTTTTTAAGATCTGTGATTGTATCAATCAAAAATCTACTTCTTGTTGAAGTCTTGATCCCCTTTCGTTCATTTTCCTTGACAGATTTAGTAAGCTCAGCAATAATTGATGTCAATGCTGTTGGATCATCAGTTCTTAGTTTAGAACCGCAAGAACGGATCAGCTTGAGGAGAACATCCGTCTTCAATTCACTTGGATCGCTGATAAGTTTGGACTTGATGATATCATAGATCAAAGAGGAGCTCACAAAGTTCAATGTGTAAAGGTAACCTAATAAACCAGTGAGATTGAGAATTTCTTGGTTTGCTCTTTCTTTGGATTCTATTTCATTTGCAAATTTCTCAACCAACTTCTGAACCACATACGCACCAAAGTCGATACCTTGAAGTTTGTACAATGCAACAATTGCACTGGAATAAAGGACAAGAAAACTTTCAAGCATTGGAGTTGAAATCGAAACGGATTGGAGAACAACTCTCAAAATTGCTTCATTGACAAATTGCCTAGGATTATCATTGAACACTGCATTCAATTCCGAAATGGCACTGTTCATATTTGGCTCAGAAAGTTTATTGAAGGGACCCTTCACTAATCTCATTAATTTCTTCAACGCTTCTGAATCCTCGCTATTTTCTCCCATGGCCATCTTTCTTCTTAAGGCAGGAGGAATGTACTTAGAACCAGTTGGCACCTGATCCTGTTGAATGACACTTGGATCTACGGGAGCCATATAAGGATTTTCCTTGACTCTTGGCCTATCATCATCTTCTTCGGAGTCCAGATCCGAATCATCATTCTCAGATCCCGAGCTTTCGAGCCCGTACATTTCCTTCAACAACGCCTTATCATCTTCATCCAAATCATCAGAGTCATCAAAATCATCAGAGTCAACTTCATCGTCATCATCTTCACTTCTTCTGGAAAGTTTCTTATGACTCTCTGGTTGTGCATCTAGCATTTCCTCCTCCTCGCTGTGGTTTTCAAGATCATCTTCTTCCGTGCCAGTTAGTTCTTCCTCATCAGAAAAGTCAAGGTTCAAACCATCCAATAACCCACCAATGAAATCGTCCTGTCCTTCTTTCTTGAGACCTTCCTTGCCAGTTCCGAGCTTCTTCGCATAGTAGTTTATCTCTTCCTCATCTTTTCTGAGCTGCTCTCTTTGTTCAGCCGTCAAGGACCTAGTCTTCTTCTTCCCTTTTTCATTTGTTGACAATGGCTTTGTGTCTTTAGCTAATTCCACATCTAACTCATCATCGTCTATTGCATTATACCTATCCATAAAATCGAGTCCTTCAAACAAACCTCCAACTATATCATCTTCGGATTCACGCTTTAATTTCTTTGCTTCCTTACCCAGTTTCTTAGCATAGTATATCATTTCATCGTCATCATCTTGAAAATCAAATTTAGGGGTGGCAAAATCATTCTCGCTGAGGTGTTTGTACTGTGTTGGATCTTGATAGATTTCTCTTGATTCATTTTCCGAAACATCAGCTTCACTAAATGCATCATCATCTAATGAGTCATCAGATAGATCGGTTTCCTTAACAATCCGAATGTCATTCCTACTAATTGCCTTTTTTCCTTTCAAGGCAGCTAGCTGGGCCATGACATCCTTCTGATCATCGTCTAGTTCTTCTCCAGATTCATCTCCCTCCATGTCGCTATTAATTTCTTCGGAATCAACCTGCTCTTCTTCATCAGAGCCCGCATCTTCTTCGGAAAGCTCATCGTCATCAAGCTCGTCTTCTTTCACTATCTTTATTTGATCGGATGATTTCTTTCTCCCTTTTAAGGCAGCTAGCTGGGCCATGACATCCTTCTGATCATCGTCTAGTTCTTCTCCAGATTCATCTTCCTCCACGTCGCTATTCATTTCTTCGGAATCAACCTGCTCTTCTTCATCAGAGCCAGCAGCTTCTTCGGAAAGCTCATCATCATCAAGTTCGTCTTCTTTCACAATCTTTATTTCTCCCGACGACTTCTTTCTTCCCTTCAAAGCGGCGAGTTGGGACATGACATCTTTCTGCTCTTCATCGAGATCTTCATCTTCTCCCTCTCCCTCTTCCTCTTCTTCTTCTTCTTCTTCTTCTTCTTCCTCATTACTGACGCTGCTTTCTGCGTCGGATTCAGAAACAGAATCATCGTCGAGATCATCTTCTTTGACGATTCTGAGCTCTGAATTCCCCGTTCCTGCCTTCTTTGCTTTCAAAGCAGCGAGTTGGTTCATTATTTCGGTTTGCTCATCGTCAAGACCTTCCATATCCTCAAGATCATTCGATTCGTCGTTATCAGAACATACATCTTCTTCGGATATTTCATCATCATCCAAATCATCCTCTTTGACGATTCTAATATCACTGGATTGCCTTTTACCTTTCAGCTCGGCTAATTGAGCCATGATGGCTTTCTGTTCATCATCAAGCTCTGCATCATTTTCCACTGTCTCAATCGTATTTTTAAAACCTCCTCTTTGAACCTGCTTCAAGTGCTTTAGGGTTTCAATTAAGTTGTGAGCACCTTGTTCGTCCGCTTCATCTTGCGAGTCTTCATCAGTGTCACTGAGCAGCTGTTCACTATCTTCACTATCTGATGCAAATTCTTCTTCCCATTTTTCAAAATTAACATCAATTTCAGTTTCAGAGGATAATGCACCCCTAGCTGGAATTTCCCTTACTTCATCCTGTTCACTGAAAGAAACTCTCTTCTTACTCTTGGGCACTGCAAAATTACCCTTCTCTTTGGTGGATTTGATGCTTGATTTGTATTCAGATTCAGTATTAAACTGTTGCTCAGCAGTATCATGAGCTTTCTTCTGTTTTTTGTTACCATTCTTAGGATTGTTCTCTTTCTGGTTCTGTTTGAATTTGTCTTTGAGCTGTTTCGTCAATTGTCTTTTCTCTAATTTTTGTATATCCCTTTGTTGTTTACGATTCTCCTTTCTATGTAAAACGGAAGGACCTTTCAATTTTTGACGCTTTGTGAAACGTTCATCAGTTTCGTAATCAGCATTGTCCCTGATGGAATCAAGCATGACTCCAGGCATGGTGATCGTGTGTCTCTTTCTGGACATAATGGATCGGTTGACTAGGAAGGTTTGAAGATGTGAAGATATGTGATACGGGAGGTACGGTACGCCTAACAGCTACAAATCTGGTAAAATGTAAATGGTGATAGTGTCCGTTGTGACGAAAACTATTTTTTTTTTCGGAAACGCTGCGTCGTCTTCTCAATATGGAAAATTCATGTTGCGCTGTCGGCTGTCGGCTGTCTTCTATTTCTGTGGGGGCTATGATATATGATACCGGTATATTGTGATTTAGTTCTTCCTTTCAGAAGGATAGCTGGTATCTAAGGAAATATACTCGAACACTCAACATCTCACTATGAACAGACAAGATGCATTCAAGTTGATTAGCGAGTGTGTGCTTCTCTCCACAGCCTCATTTTCCGTGTATTATCTTTTGTCTACACTGATGGGGGATCCGAATCACAGAAATAACGATGAGAAGGATCGTACGAATAAACACCTCGCAGCCCTGAAGGCAAAATCTCCGGAATTAAAGAAGGTATTATCATCATTATCCAACTATGAGAAGATCATGATGGCATATCTAATTCCACCGAGTGATATTAGTGTCTCGTTCAACGATATTGGAGGTTTGGAGGATGTCGTTAGTGAACTTCGTGAGAGTGTTATTTTACCACTTGTGTACCCAGAATTATTTACACAGTATGGATCGTTGCTGGCGGCACCTAAGGGTGTTTTACTTTACGGGCCTCCTGGTTGTGGTAAGACGATGTTGGCGAAGGCTTTAGCAAAAGAGAGTGGATCCAACTTCATCAGTATTAGAATGTCGACCATCATGGATAAATGGTTTGGTGAAAGTAACAAACTCGTTGATGCACTATTCAGTTTAGCAAACAAGCTACAGCCATGTATTATCTTCATTGATGAAATTGATTCCTTCTTGAGAGAGAGAAGTTCCACCGATCATGAAGTGACGGCAACTTTGAAGGCTGAGTTCATGACATTATGGGATGGTTTGGTCAGTTCTGGTCGTGTGCTTGTGCTTGGTGCTACTAATCGGCCTGGAGACATTGATTCTGCCTTCTTGAGACGTATGCCAAAGAGATTCAGTATTGGGTTACCAAATGAGGAACAAAGGTCTAAGATTTTGAACAAATTACTTGCAGATGTTGAAATTGAATGTAGTACGGAGGAATTGGTTGATGTCACAGCCGGTATGAGTGGCTCCGACTTGAAAGAGCTCTGTAGAAATGCTGCCGTGAATTCCACCCGAGAGTACATTAGGAGCCATTTAATTGATGCATCAGGTGAGGTTATCGGTAAGAAAGATTCAATAACATTAAGGCCGTTAAGGTTGAAAGATTTCCTAGATTCCATGGATCCAGAGAAGGTGATGAAGTTGAAAAGTGTCACGGACCTAGATTAGACAATCTCATAAATACGAGCTTGGGCAAATGAGTTTGGGGTGTAGCTTGTGGGTATGATTGTGGGAACAATGAACAACCATGAATAGTAAATAGCTAGCTACTGTAAATAATAATAATAAACGCTTACGAGAGTTTATTGGGGGAGGCGGGAGGCATTAGGAATTAAGTGTATCCAGAGTCGTACCCAAACAACAGACGCAGCAGTCTGTCTAGGGCGTTCTGGAAACCCTGCTCTACTTTGAGAACAGGATGGCATCGATCTTGGCCTCCTTTTGAATCCAAACACCATTTGGAGCGATGAGGGGATCTTCGAAGAGGACAGCTTTGCCGAAAGAAGCCAGAAAGGAATAGAACACAGACGAGCAGAAGAAACAGTGGCGCTTACCGCAGCAAAGTAACAAGAAAGGGATGATGCGGACTTTATGGGTGAGAATTTCAAAGACTGGAAAATTGAAAAAAGGAAAATTGATAAATCAAAAAGAAAACATGGGGCTGGTGGCTCGTCACTCGCCGCAGTGAGGGTTTCTAGCGTACGGAGTACGGAGGTTGGATACAGTTGTATATTAGCTATTAGGTATTGATAAAAGGTCTCTAAATACTGAGGAATAGGCTTAGAGCTGACCATTGAGTTACATGTCCTCCTCTTCATCTACATTGACGGTCTCTGATGCGCTTTCGGATTCGCCGGCAGCAGCTTTCTCTGTGTCTTCCTTCTTGGTCGGCGCCCGCACACGCACGTCGGCCATAAAGAAACCCATGATCGTCATAAGGCAGGCACATGCAAATGCCATCCAAAAGACGTTTTGCATGGAACTTAAAAACCCTGCTCTTAACTTTGTCTCGATATCGGCGCCGTATTCCTTCTTGATTGTCTTTAATGCATCCACATTACTGACTAGATCAGTGACCATATCCATAGGCAAGTTCTCTCTTTCGCCAATAGCTCTTAATGAAGATCTCAACGTCGTAGTGTAGATGAGTTGTGCAATCTCGCTGAAGAATGCACTTCCCACATTACGCGTAAACGTGACGTAAGCGGTAGACATCATGACTGAAGATTTGGCATCGAGAGTCTTCTCCTTACTGCTTGGAACCGGTGCTAGGATTTGTGCCGTAAGCATAGGAGGTTGGAACATGAGACCAAAACCATAACCACAAATACTCTGTAATCCAATCATCAGATGAGGGGATGATGTAACCTTCAGTACCTGAAAGATTCCGATACCGAGAGACATCAGCAATCCAGCAAGGATGAAATACGGCTTGATCAATGTCGTCACTTTGATTAAATGTCCAATAGTGATTGCCGCCGTGGTGGTCAATATAATATTTGTAAGCATACTGACACCAGAGTGTAGTGCCTCTTGTTGACAAACAATTTGGAAGTAGAGTGCTATGAATTGTAAAGTTGGCATGAATGCGCCAAAACTAACGAATGCCACGGCGGCAGCCATACTCAAGCCTGGCACCTTAACAATAATTAAAGGCAGTATTGGATGTTCACTTTGGGTAAAGTTCCACCAAGCAAAGACAAAACATAAGACAACACCACAGACAAAACATCCAATACATGCTGGATAGCTCCAGTGGTAAGTAGTACCCAAACTGATACCCAAAAGCAATAGCACCAAAGCTGCAACAACGAGAAATATTCCAAGATAATCAATTTGTTTCAATTTACTTTTCAAATTTTCCCAACCTTTACCACCAGTCCAATCAGACTTGAAACTGAGAGTAAACAACGGGATGACTAGAGCACCAAAGCAGACATTGATCCAAAAGCACCATCTCCAAGAGACTTTCGTCAAAACGCCACCAACAATGGGTCCCAAAACTGTGGCCACAGCAAAGACGGAACCATTCAATGACAAAAGCATTGGTCTTTTATCATCTGTAACTATTTCTGCGCAAATCATGAACGCGCAAGTCATAATACCACAACCACCTACACCTTGGATGGCTCTACCACCAATAAGCATGTTCATTGAGTTGGCAACAGCGCATATGATACTACCAATCTCGAAAATGACGACACTGGTTAGCATGGAAGCTTTCCGGCCGAAAATGATTGATAATTGGCCCCACACTTGAGATAGACATCCAAGAGGTAGGACGAATCCGGTGGTGATCCACGTAATTTCCGAGAAGGACGAGAATTTATTGGCAATAGTTGATAAAATAGTCATTGTGATGGTTTGATCTAATGCCACTAAAAAGAGACAGCAGAGGTTTGCGAAAACACAAACTACTAGTTGTTTCCCCGTTAATACGGAGGAGTATTTAATTGCATCAATTTGCTCTTGGTTCATCGATGCAACATCAAAGTCAAATTCTTGTACTTGATCTTCCTTGGTGTGTGAGAATTGTTCCGATTCTTCGGGTGATTGATGTGATGTTAAATGCTTTGAATTTGCAAGATCTAAATCAACTGTCCTCGCTTGCACGTCATCTTCATCCATTTTAAGTGTGCGCATTCTATCTATTGTATTATTGTATCGAATTATATTATATTAAATTATGATATGATATGGTTTGATATTATCTGATATGATTTATCTGTACAGTCTGGTGTAAGCTCTATTGGTTTTATCGTACACACTGAATACAATCTACTGGTACTGAAGTGTGGCTGAAGGCCAGCCACGCCTGAAATTGTGGTTTGTGAAATTGTGAAGTAGCTCTGAAATTTGAAAAGAAAAGTGAAAAACGGGAAGTGAAAAATTTCTTATCGAGATTTCGCGAAAATTTCCCATACGGGCTGCGAGTTGCGAAGTGGCAGAGCTGGTGCCGATCTCCGATTACAGCTCTCTTTCATCGGAAGGATCTGAATTTCCCCTGAGTCTCTCTAGAGCGTAGCGTTTTGTTTGCACAACAATGTAGATACAAGTCACAGTGCCAATCACGACAGTAAAGCCCAAAAGAAGGATGTTTAGTGGGATAGGGTTCATTTCAAACTTAGTATGTGTGAGTTTATCGAGGACACCTTGCAAGAGATTGAATATTCCGGCAATTGTCATGATTGATCCATAAACGGTACCGAAAGTGACAAATCCAAACACTTTTGCACAATAATCAGAGATGGAAGTGTAGAAAAATGGTCTGTATGAGACAAATATCAAGACATTGATGACACCTGCTAAGAATGAGTTTTCAATTATACCTAGAATGCCAAGGAGTAAGGAAACCGCCAGCAGTGCAATCATGACAATGTAAGTTGGGAAAGAGTCTAAGAAGATACCAACAAATGGGATACCAAAGACACCGCCTAATGGCAATGCAATGTCAAAGATTTTGTTAAGTGCATTGGCATTTGTGGAAGAATGGAGAAGGTAGGTATATTGGGAATTGACCGTTGCAACAAAATAATTCAATCTCAACATTTGAATAGAGGCAAAAAGTACAATCAGTACAAACCAGTAAGTACGGAACTGTTCCGCTGCAGTGCGACCATGGAGAATACCGAAGATACTGCTTGAAAGTTCAGTTTGAGAACGTGCAGCGTCTTCCAGTTCTTCCTCGATGTAAATGGATTTGTATGCATCACCGAGGGAGGAACGGCGACGTTGCATCAATGGGGCATACACAGAATCTTCTTCTTCATTGTTTGCCGAATCGATACCACTATGAATGTGCTCTTCTTGTGCTGCGGCCATTGAGAGTGCACGTTGTTCCTCAGTCGGATTCGGAATTAATTCCGGTGGTGGGGTCAAGTAAGATTCCGATGGCATGATGAACAACTGCACAATAGTGATAAAAATGGGCACGGCAAAGTATATTTTGTAGAATGTTTCCAAAGTGAAGAATGAAGGGTGGCTCAAGTAGAGTTTCTTGTACACTAAGAAGACTGCAGAGGAGGTATCGAAAGCACCCGTCAATAGGGCAAGAATCAATCCAGACTTTTCTGGGAACGCGTTAGACAATTGGAAAGAGGAGATGTAAGCGAATGGACCACCCAATGCCATGAGAGCGTAACCAACGAGATAAGGATCAAAAAGTGACTGATGGATGATGGATTTTGCGTAAATGAAGACAATTGAAGCAAGAAACAGAAACGCAGCTCCAATGAGCCCACAAGCACGAGGTCCATAATTATCCAATGTACTACCAATGATAAGAGCAGAGACGTTAGTGAGTGCTGCACCGACAGTGAACATCATATTCAATTTCAAGTCCTGATTAGTACATTTAGACGTCAATTCCTGTGCACCGACTCCCATTCCATTGTCATTGAAGGGAGGTGCCAAAGAAGTGAAAAGTGTTGTGAATATACCCGGTACATCGGGTACTGTGGCGTTCAGATCGCAGGCAGACTCGTAGATGCCTTGGTCGACGAGGGTTGGCTTGAGGGCTGCAAAGCCAAAGATGGGGCCAGCACCAAAGAGACACCATACGACTGCGCACGCCACTTGGACGTACCGTGTGCGTTCGGACGCCTCGAAGAAGTACATTGTTGTTTTGATTAATGGGTTAGCATCTATAACTGTTGTGATATTTGCAGTCTTCCGCTGCTCTTATCGCTGGGGGGCAGCATCGAAGCTTTATACTCTGCTGGGAAAACCCGCTCTCTTCGATCTACTGCAAACTTTCTTTCTTTCTTTCTTTAACTTTGCAGCGATAAGGAATTTGAGAATTTAATCAGAAAAGAGAAAAGAGAAAAGAAATTTTCGGTTCTCGCGCGGAGATAGCCGGATGAGTAGCTTTCAGATTTGGGAGTGACAGTGACAGTGATAGTGACGGGGGTCTAGCCAGGACAGTACAGGACAGCAACAAGTGCAATGAGAGCGGCAGAGGCAACAACATCACCAGCAACGCAGCACTCAATACGCCATGCGTACGGTCTCCACGTCCTCAGTCGCCCTAGCAGATGCGCCCCGCGGTGTCATCACTGCTCTCGCGCACTCCACGGCGGACAAGCGTCTCTACGTCGCCACTATTGCGGGACGCGTGCATGTATACAACGTCGCAAACATCAGCGATTCTTCCAGTCTAATACCACTTTTCAAGTGGCACGTTGACAACCTCATTGTCAGCGTCGCTCTATATGAACACTTGGTTATTCTTGTGCACCCCAACAGCGTATCTGTGGCCAGTGTCGACGAAGAAGTCGAAAGTTCATCATTTCAATGTCAATGTCGTCAATTGCCTCAGTGTGAGACATCCCAGTCTTCTGAGGGTGTCTATATTGGTGCAACCGTCGTGCAGTATATGTCAGTGATTCTCATTGCATCTGCTAACGGAGAATTGAGAATGTACAATCTACCGGACTTCTCATTGTTGGACATATACACCTCCACTGCACGCTCTTCCATCCAGACATTTGACGCATACCTCAATTATGTCGTCGTCGCTTTGAGTAACGGTACCAACGTCATCCTCGACATCTCCACGCGCAAGTTCTACCATTTACAAACGCAAGAATCGGGGTTCAAATACCCCATCACAACGAGCTTGAAAATTATGCATACCATTCAACCTTCTCAAGCTCACGATTTCCCATATAATCTAGTGTACGCACAAGCAGGAATAGAGGGTAAAGTCTCCGTCGTCACCACGAGAGTGGAGACACAGACTGAACCCACCGTGACCATCACCACAGCGGCTTTGTCGGCACCCGTTTCATCGAGTATAGCCAATAACAATCCATCGGGTATTGTCGTTGCCAGTGCTGAGCCCTCAAAATTCATATTCAGAGCCCACCGTACGACATTGCGTGACGGGAACGTGCTCGTCGGGCCCATCTATTCGCTGGCGACAATCGATGGATATCTTGTGACAACTGGATACGGTGGTAACGGCAAGAGTGTCGACACTACGGGTGGTGGTGGTGGTGGTGGTGGTAGTACAGAGGGCAGCGTCTGTTTCTGGGATGTTGAGGCAAAGCGACGCGTTAAGCTCTGTCGCGGTTTCTCGGGCAGCGTTGTCGCCACGACCGTTTGGGAGGGCGTGGTGGCGTGCGCGTCATCCTACGATGGGTGGAAGAACAGGCCGACAGAGAAAGATGATACCATGGACGCCGAGGAGAGCGGTGTCGTGCTTCTCGTACTCGAATAGCTGGCCGTACACAGAACGCAGAACACACACGATCACTAGATCCCAAAGGTGGCGTGAAGTCCGTTGTCCGTTGCAACGTGAAATTGCAATTGCAATTGAAATTGAAATTCCGTTCTGCGCGTTCCCGTTGAAATTCGCGATAGTGGACAGTCGACGTTGAACGAGGCCAGAAGCCAGTAGCCAGAAGACAAGAGGCTGTAGAAGCAGCAGCTGTGCAACTACCACATCTACATAAACCTACATCTAGATCCCCGTCCCCATTGACACCTACACCCATACTCACAACTACAACTGCAATACATCACACTCTGCAATGGCGTCGACACAGTCTCCCGCACGCAAGTCGCGATCTAAGAAGACGGTAGTGCCCATGTCTTCCTCGTTCTCCGGGTTCTTCAACGGCCTGCGCACACTGGCATCTGGACCGCAGTTCTACTGGTATTTGACGCACGTCTCCACGGTTGCGTGTACCTTATTGTGCATATTTGACAGCTTTGTCTTTGGATCCGCCTCCCCGGAGACTATCCGTTACTACTCATTAGCATTATCATCCATATTAACAACGTATCTGATAATCCTCAGACAGACGTACAAACATCGCTCTATTGCATTCTTTATTAGCCAGGGCTGGCACCTGATTAATTATCTCCTGACTCCAAAAAACAAGAGAAACTTAAGCAATTCTGAAAATTTGCATGGCATGAACAATGGTACGAGCATTGATGCTAACACTATGGACGCCGGCGTCCAACGCACGGCTAGACATTCCCCGATTAGCAAATCACAAAGCTCGCCTGTCGACAAATCAAATATCATGCGTGATGAAAACTTTCAGTACCTGATGTTTGCCTTGTCACATTGGTTATTCGCTTCGCCTATGTTTGGCGCTATCAACCCTTCTGTGCTGTATTCATTTGCCATTTATGCTCTGTTCCACTCCTCAAATTATTTCCAACAGAATATACTGCCCATTCTACCTCTCATTTCAGCAGATGCGAAGACTCTGTGGAAATCTCGCATCTCGGGCTTCTACCGTATCTTCAATGAGCGTTCTAAGATGGTAGCATCTAATACAGAAGTATTGTTGGTGGCATTCTACATTGTACCATTACTGAAACTCTTCTTCAAATTGGCAACAGCTAGATTCTGGTCATCCCCAGAGGAGTTTTGGTATGATGTGAAAATTGTCAATTTGTTCATTGTCACAGTGACATTTCTTAGAGCTCGATATGCAGTGGACTCTCACGTTCGTCAACAAGTCGATAATTATGATGCGTCCATTAATAGACTTATTGAAAGTCCATATGTGCCACTACAAGCAAAACAAATTATGCTCGGTATGCGCAAAGTCACTGGAGACTTTGTCGAGTATCTGAGTGTCACTTGAGTCAATTCAGCACATTCCTCACATCTTCCACAACATCATATACGATCCTTCTTTACTCAGCGATTCCACATCAACAATTTGTCTATATAAATCTCTAGCTAGATCTAGTACTAGCATTCTAATATATTGTGCCACTATCATCAACATGTCTTTTGTTGTAAATCTCTGAAATGTCCTAGCACATCTCCTGATGCGGTTTCTCTACACCACTGTGATGTGTGCCCATTCTGTAGTACATCCAACTGTGAAACCCGGACATGTTGCTTTCCAATCACTTGCTTAAACTGTAAACCACATGGTCGTCACTCCCTCCACCGAGATATCACCGATTGCTGCTTGAAAGTCGCAACCAGGCTCCATATTCCGTATCCGGGTTGACGGCTAATACACTTTTTGCTATCACTCTTTTCTTCCTGTTCTCAGTATAAGGCCGCATTTTTGGTGGGCCCTTTTCCTATCGTTCCACAACATACTTCATATCACTTTCTAACTTCTTAGTGGTATTAAATATATATAAAGCCATAGGTTACCTACCATCATCATACAGTTTGCATTGACAAGTGGAATTCAAAAACCAATCTAGCTTCAGCGGACCCGTCAAATCAGTTTCAGTTTCTGTGCTCCGTGTACCGCTAAGGTATTTTTCACATCCATTTTTAATTCTAAAGCGTCTTCACCTGCGATCTTCCTCACACTCAACTAAGTTCAACAATAGATATAGACATCTGAAAACAATATGACTTTTACGACTTCAACAAAATCAGTTCCAGGTAAAACTGTCCCCGGAAAATCCATCCCTAAGAAATCACCACTTGTTCTATCGTCTCCTCCACCTACATCCTTAACAAGTTTCACTACTCCCGGATCACCTACTGACAACGTATTCCGCTCCCCATCAAAAAGAAAATTAAATGCTTCTAATGAACAATATCTACCGTCACCTACTGAATCAATCGAATCATATCAAAACATTCCCTCATGCGCCCATCTCACTAAAGTTCTGGATTCCAATGCTAAAGAGGCAGTTTTGAAAACATATACAGCGGCGATGAAAATAGTCTTAGTGGGACTCAATGCAGCACATAACGGCGAAACCTTTTCATCTAGGACAAATTCTTTAGGTTATTTTAATTCGAAGGGGGAGAAAATAAACGTAAGATCATTACAAAAACTAAGGCTGAAATTACTCAAGTGTAACGAGTGCACACAATCTCAATATCAGCACCACAACGTACTTTACATGTGTTTACAATGTACAAATGTTGCATGCACCAGGGAGAACCATGCCTATAACCATGCAAAGAACTCAAGCCACATATTTGGTAAGTCATCCTAGAAATTGAATGTCATTGTTTGATCATCATACTAAGTAACTCAGAATACTAATCTATTTTCCATTTTCCATTTTCCATCTTTTCTTTTACAGGTGTCAACCCAGACAATGGTGAACTCATATGTTTCAAGTGTGGTGATATCGTGTCACACCCGCTTATTGAACGAATTAGGTACAACTCTTTGAAAACATCGGGATTGTTAAAGTTCACTGGCGGAATATTGCAACTGAATGACGAACATAGCGAGAAGAACTACAAACTTATCCAAAATTCAAGTCGGCTTCCATCTTATAAGGAGTCTACAGGATTACGAGGTTTCATTAACCTTGGGTCCACTTGTTTCATGTCATCTGTGTTACAGACACTTATTCACAACCCCTTCTTGAAGTCCTACTATCTCAGTGATTCGCATGCAGATTGTCCAAAATCGGAATCGGATTGTATGTCATGTTGTTTGAGTTCGATATATCAAGACTTTTTCACGAATCCTGCAATAAGTGGATTTGGTCTGACCACATTTATAGAAGCTGCATGGAAAGTTAAGCGTACTTTGGCAGGGTACAGTGAACAAGATGCCCATGAATTTTGGCAATTCTTGATTCATCAAATTCACAAAAATGATACGAAAAGCTCTAGATATATCAAAAACAAGGAGAGTACACCAGCATTTGAGAATGGCGGATCTGGTAGAGTAAATTCACAGAACTGCGATTGTGTCATTCACAAGACCTTTTCAGGGACTTTAGACAGCACACTCACCTGCACTGTTTGTGGTGAAGAGAGGACTATCGAAGATCCTATGTTAGATGTTTCCTTGGAAATTCAAGATCATGATCCTACTACGGGACATAAATATTCTCTGGAAGATTTGCATTCGTGTTTCAAGAAATATACGAGAGTTGAAGAACTAGACGTACTGTATGAATGCAATTCTTGTAACAAAAGAACCAAAGTCACGAAAAGATTACATTTGAAGAAATTGCCCCCTGTATTGAGTATCCAATTGAAGAGATTCGAGCATTTTGGTGTTAGTTCCAAGATTGACTATCACATTGATGTACCTCATATTCTAGACATGAAGGATTACGTATCAGCTGCATCATACCCTCATCAAGTAACAAAATACGAATTGTTCTCTATAGTTTGTCATTTGGGAAATGTCAACACTGGTCATTATTTGGCATACGTGAAGAATAGTAATGGAATCTGGTTTAAATTCGATGATGCGGTGATCACAAGAATCTCAGAAGCAGATGTCAAAAAGGTTAACGGGTACATGTTATTCTACTGCATCAGAGGCGACTCCTGAGCAATAATGACAGTAGACCAATACAGTAAATAGCATACATATATACATTCATCCATGCAATAAGCATCGATTAGTTGAAAAAGTCATCGTCGTCGTCGTCTTCTTCATCTTCATCGGAAAGGGCAGCACTTTTCCCCTTTCCTCTTAAACTTTTCTTTTCAAACCTCAGTTTACGTGACTCTTCCTGATCTTCGTCTCCATCCTGGTTGATTACGAGTCTTTTATCGTTCTCCGAGAGGGATCCCACCTTCACTAGTAGAGCTTCGATGTCTTTAAGTTTAGTATCATTCCCATTCAGCGTCAAGAGAGTAACGATCTGCTTAGCAAGCTCTCCGTCCTTGTAGATTAAAATTGTCGGGCAATTGCTATCAGGGTATCCCTCAATTGCTCTGCGTCCTTCAATTTCGCAGAACTTAATATCTTTGAGTTTCATTGCAGCTTCCCTTATTAGTACACCAAGTAATCGTGACTGGATTTGACTTTCACACGTTAAATGAACAAATACAGTAGCCTTCTCTGACGCATCAGTCACCTCAGTTTTCCATTCTGGCTTGGATATTGGGTATACGCTCCCAAACTTCTCATTGCTAGCTAGCTGGCGCATCTCGGCCATCCTCTTTTGCTTGTAGAAGTCTAAAAAATCCTCATCCTCTTCATCTTCCAAAGCATCAAGTTCGTCAATGTCAAGATCCTCAAGTCTATTTTCATGCTGTCTGGCAACAGCGTCTGCCAAAGCTTCCTCCAATTGTTCAGTTGGATCAGGTTCTTTCTGGGGAATAATACCTTTAGCTCTGAGGATATCATTCCACTCAGTGTCCTCAGTTGGATCAACTTCAACTGGGATCTTGGTATCAGGCATTCCTGGCATCATTTTGATAGAATTTCCCTGTAAATCTTAGTGCACTATACCTTCCTGGTAGCCTTACTTAGTCAATTAAGTCAATAATTACTCCTAGATTCTCTGCACCCAAAATATATGAGATAGGTACACGTTTAGGCGCGTAGTTGGCGTTTGGTGCCGTCACTGAAATTTCATGTTGAGCCTTTATTAGCTAAACTTTTCATTCGAACAGAGGTCACAAAAGGCCCCTTAGTAGATGACCACCACTGAGCCAGATCAAAATTGAAGCGCAAGATTTGATACTTTTGAAGGCGGTTCCAAAGAATATAGTCACGTGACCATTTAAAAATGCTAACGAAAATCTGACAATCTGAGTACCAAATTTCATATCACATTTATTTTCATTAGACTAATCAAATTTTGGCATCCAGGTAAGAAACATGTACTGCAATGTTCATTTATCCGCGTGACTAAGCTTAATGAGCCCATAGGATGTGTGTTATCAACAATGTATTAATTGCTGAAATAGTGTAAGTTCAATTTCGCACACAAGCAGAAAAGTCTGCTTATCAGCAAAGGGTAACCCACGTGAATAAGCGAAAGTCACATTGTGCTGCCAAGTTAGGTGAATTAGTAGGATGTGTGATGTGAAAAACCTAATCTTCAAGTGCTTTTTCTTATTGATTATCAAATTATGATGTAGTTGTTAGTTCTCTTATTTAGATTTATATAACAACGAGTTCGTTCATTAATATATCTGAAATGACTAATTTGCGATGTTCCAAAAGGAAGAACGTGCACGGTTCATTCACCAATGACGATGTACCGGTTTGTTTTATTCAATCTTTATACCAGCGAATACCCTTATAATCAATAGCTACTATGGGTACTAGGTTACATGTGCATCCTAATTTGCTTATTGCATAGTGAACAATATGTGCTCCTGCGTAAAGAATGTACCGATATTTTGGTTCAAACGTTGACCTGTCTGAACAAGTGACCAGTGTTCTTTGATGTGGTTTACACCCATCGAGTCTGCATGTAAACAAATGGTTCCATACAGTTTGCAGTAAGAATCGGCACTATGTTTGTAAACATATAAACAGTGTTTCTAATGTCCGTAGCCGTGATGTTGATATTGCTGCCCATGCTATTGGATACCCTCGCACCTCGCACAAGTTTTCTTTAACTTTTAGAACAACGCCGTTAATCAACTTTGTAATATTGCTACTACAGAAACACTGGAATGCTGTCAACTACAACCTGTTTAAAATATACACCTCAGTTTTGTTCATGAGATACTAATGTTTAGCCAAAACTTATTGATAGTAGATTCCATAGTCTTCGAGATAATATCAAACTGATGGAATGATCCGCAGGTCAGTATTTCTAGTGTAATTTTAAGATTATAAATGGTGTGCATCATACTAAGGAGGTTTGAGCGTTCTGGTTACAGTGAACAATAATTGCTGCGTTGGGTAGCTCTTATCCAACTTATTGCAGTATCACGACCGACGTCTGGGAAACTTTAAGTCACCAAAGAAAACACTCGTCACTTCATTACAAAGCGGATCAAGCTCTCAAGACTGCTTACTCCCGAGGTTGAACTAGAAGTAGACACCCCTGGGTGTTATATCTAGTACCTGGTACTTCACCCGATGTGCTTTCTCCTTTCTCCACCTGCGCCTTGCGGGCTGAGGGCTGAGATTTGAAAAATTGATGTTGCGAACTGCGAATTGCGAACTGCGAACTGCGACTGCGAACTGGTCAGCGGTCGTCGGCTTTTGCAATGGCTTCTGGAGTCTGAAGAGAACACGTTGGGGGTGGTTGATATTGTGAAGGCATCTGATGGTACATATTTAAGCCTTCTATTTTCTTACGCACATTAGCGTTCAAACATCTTCTGTCCATCACACATCCAGCAAACAATTATAAACATGTCCATACCACTGAGAGAAGGTTTCGTTGATGAAACCTTAGAAAGATGCCTGGAAGACCTCCTGGTCAGATTTGTGGTGAATTGTCCCGAAGAGGACTTGTCCTCAATTGAGCGAGTATTGTTTCAGATAGAAGAAGCACATTGGTTCTACCAGGACTTTTTGAGAACCTTGAATCCTCTATTACCATCTATGAAAATGAAACAATTTACAAACCGACTAATTGAACAATGTCCACTAATCTGGAAATGGGGTGACCCATCTGAAGCATTAGCTCTTTTTGGTAAGTACAAATCCACCATTCCGGTGAGAGGTTGTGCACTGCTTAATCCGACTCTGGACAAAATGCTTCTCGTGAAAGGCATTGAGAGCTCATCTTGGGGGTTCCCAAGAGGTAAGATTTCCAAGGGGGAATCTGATTTGGATTGCGCGTTGAGAGAGCTTGAGGAAGAGACAGGCTTCAATGCTGCTGATTTGATTGATGAGGACATTTTCGTTGAAAGAACAATCAAGGGTAAAAATTATAAGATTTACATTGTCAAGGGAGTCCCCGAAACGACCAAGTTTGTTCCCCAAGTTCGATTTGAGATTGCAGATATAAAATGGATGGATATCAAGTACCTAACCAAGGCCGTCAAGAATACAAGTAATTTCTATCTAGTTGGTGCAATGTTCAAGCCCATAGTCTCTTACATCAACCGGATAAAGAACACCGAGAGTGATGAGGAATTGAAGAAGTTGGCAACTATCCAGTTGAAGAAGATTTTGGGTATCGATGAATTCTTAACAGAGGAAGAAGAGAAAGAAACGGCAGATCCAGGAAGAGAGTTGTTATCTATGCTTCAATCGGCAACTAAAGTTCCGTCTACACTTGATAATGCCACTACTTCACCTTCATCAGGCACCCCTTTGTCGCAACAACAACAACAGCAACAACAAACTTTGGAGCCACAAGGCGCGTACCAGCATCCAAGTCTCTCAATGCTACCTCCATACTTGCAGCACATTGCTGCACTGCAACATTTGGCCCCACATCCCCAGTTACTAGCATATCACCAAAGCAGAATGGGAGCAATTCCACCACACAATCCATTTGCCTTACAAATGTTCAATCCATATTTAGCCATGCCTCAATATGGTATGCCGTTTATGAATCAATCAAACAACCGACAAGCACACCCACAACAATCGTTACCTCAATCTTTGCAACATCACAGTCTGGAGCCTCAAAGCATGGCCATTGGCCCATCTGCATCTTCTTTCTCCAAACCACAATTTGCTATATCAAATAAGAAACCTAATACTGCGAACAGTAAAGAGCTATTGGGCATTTTGAAGTCTAAGCCAAAACCACAAGAACAACCAAAACCTAAGGAACAAGAGAATGAGTCCAGCAGTGCCGCTCTCTTGAACATCTTAAAGAGTGCACCTTCCAGAACATCAACATCAACATCACCCAACACACCAATTAGAATTTTGAAGCGTAAGAAACCAACAGAGGAAGCATTGAAATTAGAGGAAGTCGATAGCTCACCTAAGAGGGAAGAAAATGAAAAGCTGAACCCCCAAATAGCCCACCAGAAAACGCAAGTCGTTTCACAACAACCACTTGATATCACCAAACCTGCCAACGAATCAACTGCTCGTGATATCATCAATCCTGTATCCGATAGAAAGCCAATTGTATTACTAAGAAAATCCACGCCTAACGGTTCTGCAATTTTGAGTGGCAGCAACAGTCCTGCATTAGAATCTAAGTCCTCATTAATGAACAGCCTTGCCAATACAGAAGTTGCCCAGCCAACTGAAGCAAAGAGAGATATAGTGCAAGAAATACAGAAGCCGCAAATGCCACCCTCAAACAGTTCTTCTAGTTCAAGAAAGCATGATACCGTGTCTCTTGAATCGTTGAGCTTCTTAACAAACCCCAACGGAAACAATAATAGTGATCCATCTTCACAATTATTAGGTCTTCTGAAAAAGTCACCACCTACTGCACAGACCTCTCCGTCTGTGCCAGAGAAGGCTACTTCTGGACGAAACTCCGATCCTTCTGCGAGCTTACTTCACCTTCTTCATGGAGATACCATCATTAACGAGAAACCAAACGAGAAATCTGATCCATCAACAGCGCTACTTGGTTTGCTCAAGGGTGGCGAAGAGAGCGAACCATTGGAGCCGGCTCAAGAGCACAAGTCCGCTGAACCTTCCGCCGCTGAATTATCTAATGGTTTACTGGAACTTCTGAAGAGTAAATCACCTACCCCTTCTTCCTCCGCTGTTGCTTCACCATCACAGATGGACGGCTCTGCTTCTTTGCTTCACTTGTTGCATCGTGACAGTCCTCCAGTGAATACAGATGAAAGAAGGCTGCAATATCCAACGATGACGCCTCCTCAGCCACAAACACAACCACAACCACAAACACAATCACAACAGACACCATCGTCCTTCTTATTGGACATTCTCAAAAAGCCAAATGCAAGCCCCTCACCAGACGCTACGACCACTTATCAGAACTCTTCTACCAGCCCACATGTTATGCAGAGTCAATTTAATATGGGTAACGAATCTCACGTTGCTAGCATGACACCAGAAAACCCTGGCGTAAATCAATATGGCCTACCACAATACACACAGCAACAGTATCCTAATCAAAGTCAATATGGAAATTATCAACAGAACTCTCCTCAAAGTATGGAACAGAAGATACCAAACGTAAACTCGGCAATGTCAGATTCATCATCTCTTTTGAATATCCTAAAAGGATCGCATGCAAATACTCCGAGCCAACAGCCACAAATAACTTCTGTGCAAACCGTACCACATGATGCATCAGCTGCTATCATGGAATTGCTAAAGGTTCCAAGTGACTCAGTAAACACTAATACTGTGAGCAAAAACTTTGATGACTTTGAAGATTTCGAGGATGATGATGGCGAGATTGAGGGTGAATACATTATGAATGGCGGGTTATACGAAGACGAGTAGCTTTGTACTATATTAATGTATGTAAATTACTTTTGTAGATCTACTGAAATATATTACCGCTGAGCAATTCTGGAGTTAATTCTACTATCCATGGCAAGTCTATCAGGTATTTTCAATTCTACCAGTTCTGAGAGCTCCTTTTTCAGAGCTTCTAAAGATTTCACACCGACAGCAACGCTCTCCAAATCGTTCAATGAACTCACATTCACGTATGCTTTGATATGATAAGATCGGCTAGGATCTAGAAGTTTTAACGTTGTGAGAGTGATGTCCTTATTGGAGAATTCTGCTTCTAAATCCCTCACAGCAGCTGTATCATTGACGTAAATTTGTGTAATTTCGATAATGACATTACCATAATAGAATCTCGTACCATGCGTCCAAAATTCAGTTTCATGGATATATCCCAGTTCATCCAAATATCCAATTATATCATCAGTTTGATATATTGTTGTCTCATATATGTTCTGAATCAATACAGGATTCTGTCCTCCAGCAGGTATATCTGATAATTGCAATGTCCATATGGAAGAATTCAAAGACTCATTATCACGTCTCGTTATTGAATCACCCAGAATTGTCACATCAGTATGTATATTATTGTATACGAGTGAAGTAGGATGACCTTGTTCCCATATCCTATTCATTCGTACTCTATAACTCTCGATTTGAACAACTTTACCAGCTATTTGCTCTGGCATAAAGGGATATCTAGGTTTGAGTATGACTGTATGAACGTTCATATCCGATTGTATGTTACCTGTTAGCGTTTTCAGCGTTAACAGAAGCCTTGAAACGTTCTTTGACGGTATCTGCGCCGTAAGTGTAAGTTGCTGTACCATGGTACCAATGCGAATACCGTGTCAATTGGCTGCTGCTTTGATGACTACTCCCTTTACCAGGGATGTATCCCATCGCAACTGAAAGGTCTATCGAATATCGATGTTGCACTTTCTTCGGAGGTCGGAGGTGTTGTCCGCACTGGGAACTTTTGGCTTTCTGGCTTCTGGCTTTTTCTGGTTTTTGGCGGCGTGCAATTTTCAGTTTTCCCCAGTAAATAAAACCCAATGAATAAATTCTAGTGGGAGTTTCCAGTTTTCCAGTGGGGGGGGGGGGGGAACTGCAAATTGCAAAATGCAAATCGCGTCCTGTCTCTTGTCGCTGGCAGCACCCGTGCACCGCCCACACACTGGGGAAAATTTTTCAGTTTCCCTCAGTGGACATGAAAGGATTGATCGCTCGTCGTCTTGTCAAAGGTAGGAAACATGGGGACGACAACGACGTCAGTGACAGAAAAATCTCCGATACAGGGCTTTTAAATAAGAGTTTGCATACACACAATGAGTGCTGAAGTACCTGAATTTGATCCTAGCAGTGTCGACCTTTCGGCTCTCGATTTCTCCGATCTCGAGGCGAAATACGACGTCAAACCTGCTGATACCCTAATTGATAGATGTGTTATCTGTGATGGTGCACCAGTTGCACCTGAAGCTAAGGCTCCAGTTTTGAAAAAGGTTCTCACTAAGCTTTTCTCCCAATGTGGTAAGGTTGAAGACTTATACTTGCCATTAGAAGATGGTAAGACCAAGGGTTATCTAATTATTAGATTCTCCAATGCAATTGAAGCTGCAAAGGCCGTCCATCAATTAAACAACAAGAAGTTGGATGTTAAACACAGATTACTTGTTAATAAATTGAGCGATATTGAAGAATATGTTCTCTCCGACAAGGTGACTGACAAATTTGAAGAACCAGAATTCCCAGAATTTAAGGCCGTTGGTCATTTGAATTCTTGGTTATTGGATCCAAAGGTACGTGATCAATTCCTTCTCAATTATGATCAAACTGTCGGTGTTTTCTGGTACAGAAAAAATCTTCAACACGAAAACGTCATTGAACCAAGAGACAACTGGACTTCCACTTACATGAAATGGTCTCCAAAGGGTAAATACTTATTCTCATTGTTCCCACAAGGTGTTCAATCTTGGGGTGGACCAAATTTTGACAGAATCCATAGACATTTGCATCCTGGTGTGAGACTTATCGACTTCTCTCCAAATGAGAGATTCTTGGTGACACTCTCCCCAGAACCTATCATGGATCCATCAGAATTGAAGGAAGAATTACGTAAGGATTATCCATTCAAGCCTGAGGATGTGGGTAAGAAATTGATCATTTGGGACATTTCCATTGGTTTACCAGTTAAGACATTTGCATTACCACCAAACTTGGAGAATGCTACTAGAATGCCATGGCCATTAATCAAATGGTCTTATGATGACAAATACTGTGCTAGACAAGGTCCTGACGCAATTGCAGTGTATGAAACTGAGAAGGAATTTCAATTGTTAGATAAGAAATTGATCAAGGTGGAAGGTATTGAAGATTTTGAATTTGCACCTGCAGGTGTCAAATTATCCACATCCAAGAAGGATGCACCATTGGATGTTGTCTTATCTTATTGGACCCCAGAGAGTGAGAATCAATCTGCCAAGGTCTCTATCATGTCCATTCCTGAAAAGAGCGTTTTGAGAACGATTCCATTAGTGCAAGTGAAGGATATGAAACTCGAATGGAATGAATCTGGTAAATACTTATGTTGTAACGTTACTAGATACACAAAGTCTAAGAAGAGATTTTTCTCTAACTTACACATTTTCCAATTATTTGAGAAGGATATTCCTGTCGATAAGGTTGAATTGACCGATTTGGTGCTCAACTTCAAATGGGAACCACGTTCTCACAAATTTATCACTATTTCCAAGGTTGATAAACCTGAATTACAAGATTCCAATATTGCCGTTGAGGCAAATACTACCACCATTTTCGATGTCGAAGAAGTTAGAGTTGGTAATGGTAAGAATGCATCCTCACTGAAGAAATGGGTTCCATTAATTGCAATGCAAGATTCATACACTGACATCAATTGGTCTCCAACCGGTAGATTTGTCATTTTGACAGCAATGGGCACATCATCTAACAAGTTGAACTTCTTTGATGTTGAATTTGATGGTGAGAAGCCAAAAGATCAAAACAACAAGGTTTCATCCAACTTGAAGTTACTCAAGACTAATGAATTTGCTGGTTTGACGGACTTGCAATGGGAATCATCTGGTAGATTTGTTGCTGCAGTTTCCTCTTCTTGGAAGACCAATATCAATAATGGTTACACCATCTACGATTGTGTTGGACACATCTGTAAGGAAGAACCAATCAAAGCATTCAAGGAATTATTATGGCGTCCAAGACCTATCTCTCAATTATCTTCTAATGATAAAAAGAGAGTGAGAAAGAACTTGAAGGAATACGCAGCACAATTCGAAGAATCCGATACGATGGATTCCAATGCAGCATTGAGAGTGCAAATCTTGAAGAGAAGAGAGTTGTTGAACGAATGGACCAAGTACAGACAAGAGACCGTCAGCAAATTGAAGGACTTGAAGGTTAACAACCATCGTGAGACCGTTGCATCAGAAGCAATTGAGACTATCAAGGAGGTTGTTCTTGAGGAGAGCGAAGAAGTTGTTGACAACTAGACATGAGAGCTTTATAGTATAGTGTACTTTTTTAGTGACTCGAATAAATTAGTTAAGATCATATGATAGGGTGTATATATACATGGGGTTCGTAATTTATAATCTATAATCATTTCTTTGCGGCTTTAGTCCTCAACTGGACGCCGTGCCAGCCTTTGATCTCCTCTTCCAAGATCTTATTAACCAATCTATGTTGTTTAACCATACCGATACCATTGAACTTTTCGCTCTCAACTTGAATGGCATACATGGATCCACATCCTCCAGAAACGTCACGAACAGAAAGGTGAGTTGGGGAGAGTTCGCGTTGGAGTTTGGTGAAGACGTGTAATTCCGCGTCGTCGAGGTCTGATGGAGGTGTTAGCGCGGCACCTGTGTCATTGCCATTACTGGAGCTCGAGTTGAAGCGGGGGAAGTTGCGCAGTCCGAGGGACTGGCGCTGTATGAGTCTGACATTAAAAGCTCTAGATAACATTGTTGTGACAGTGGTGCAGTCTAAAAGGATAGAAAGAGAGGATTTGTAAGAGTAAAGAGAGGTAACTGAGAGAATATTTTAGAGAAGATTGATACCAGACATCAAAGACGGCTTGGTTTTTTTTCCGAGATGACGTCTGGTGGAAAATTGATTGGCCGGGTGCCGGCAACGGCTATGATTTATGATCAAAACCTTGCAACTTAGGATTGAGGTAGCAATTCTGTCGAGTCATGAACAAACAACCTGTAACATGTAGTCTGTTCCGTGGCCGCCAGGGGCAGCGTGGCTCAGACAGGCTATATAGTAGATAGTGACCAGTGACTTGTGCTATAAAGGCTGGTGCGATGGAATAATAGAATAGAATATTCTTGCTCTGAATCCCTTAAACACATTTTGGAGCTGCTAATGAATTCCATACTTCACAACCGTTGAATGAATGATTATGGCTGCTCTCCAAATTGTATTCAATGTTGTTTTTGCTTTTCAATATGTAGATTATTATCTAGAGTTCTTGCTGGAAAGCCAGAAAGAAGCCAGACTAATAGTTAACACATACATCACCACGAAAGCGTACATCGGACTATATAGATAATAGGTAAGAAGGGCATGTACATTTATATCATTAGTGTGGCACTGCTTAATCTCAACTCAATGCTCCCAGCAGACAGCCTGATGCTGCATGTTCACCTTGATATAGAATATGTGAAGGAAAAATCAAAGGCCCTGTCTATAGCGTTCATTACTTACCGATATACATTACTTGTGTAAACCATTCGCCCTCAATATATCTTGCAGAGAATGTGATAGTATTTTGGGTATCTATTTCAGGTCTTACTTTCTGGAAATTCTAAGATCAGGGGTTAAGCACCGGAATTCACGGCACAGTTGATGCTCACAAATTCGGGTTGCACCGGAGAGTCCGGCGGCCGGGTAGGGAGTGGGTCAGGGGCCTGAATCAGTGTCCGGTGTTGTCATGTCTCTTTATCGGAGAAAAGAATGGGGATAGGTAATGTAAATATGTAAATATGTCAACGTAAACATAAACATAAACATATGCCTAAACAGGAAACAATAAGTTAAGGTAAACATCAACAGAAGAAGAAAAGGTGTGAAAGTTTTGACTTTTGACTTTCCAGTCAATTGATCATACATTAAAGAAAGGGATCCTATCCCGTGTTCTTGAAACCTGTCGTCACGCATCGCACATGTAGCTGTCAGCTGTCACTAGTTTGGTGTACTGGACAGTTCTATTGATTAGCAAAATGGGGGCATTAAAATTGGGAATCGCGATTTTCTTAATCTTATAAAAGTTTGTACCGTATAAGGAAGAGAAGAAGA
>JAMYHI010000340.1:0-21332 GCA_025531525.1 Pichia sp. P7020A | reverse complement strand
TCTTCAAGGTTCTTCGTTAAAACGGTATCATATTGCTCACTGAGCAATGGTTCGTCATCAATATTTGGGCTAACAAACCCCTCCTTCTTAACATTTTCAGTCCCTGATTCGGCATCGCTGGTGTAAATGTACTTATTTTTTCTCAAAATGTCAGCTCTCAGGATGACGGTTGAATTGATATTTGGAGCATCAATTAGATTGGACATTGCTGTCATAAAATGCTGGGTCTTGAATTCTACTTTTGATTCAAATATACCGCACCATTCTGCACCCAGAGGTGACGGAATCTCTCTGATGTTGGGTAATTCATCTGGCTTGAGAGTGGAGTCGGAATTCTGGCGTGGACCCGTTCTCCATGCGTCGTGTTTCGTGAGTTGGGACTTTGTTACGTTTGCAGTTTTCATTGTCCGTTGTGGGATGTTCTTTGTTGGTACTAGACTCGTTACAGTGTAGTGTGTGCTCTGTAGAGCGATAACTCGTCTTACTATGAAGTGTGAAGACTGAAGACTGAAGACGTTGGCGAGGGTGGAAATCTTGAAATAATTTTTTCGTCTCGGCGGTTGGAAGTTGGAAGAAGAACAATGAAGATGCTGGTAGATGAAATGGAAGTTCAATCTTCCGAACATGTAGCTTTATCAACTATAAATACAGAGATAGTCTAAGAACGATAGTTCTGACCAAACTGAGAGTACATGTTTGGATCGTAGACAGAAGGCGTGGTGTAAGGCTGGCTTCCCTGGCTTCCTTGGTTATGGGGTTGCCCAGGGTAAGATGGTTTAGCAGGCAATGGTGGATTGTTCCCGGTTGGATTAGAGGAGTACTGAGGTGGTGGTGGGACATTGTTCACGGTGTAGCCACCAAACCCGCCCGTACCAGTGAACCCACCTGTGGAAACACTATGAATACTGTCGTTTCTCAATCCAACGGAACCACCACTGACGGAGGCTTCTCTTTGATTGACAATATCTTGAATTCTATTCGTCAATACCACAGTCCTATCGACAAGCTTGGTGTAGAAAGCAGCCGCTTCGCTCGATCCCTTTGTACAGAGTTTCCAGGTCTCATAGGCATTGATTAGTCTACCGAGTTTAGATTTCATGGTGTTCAACTCTTTCTTCTTTTGTTGGTTTTTCTTCTTGATGATGTTCAAGTCCAATAATCTGTTAAGGGTATCCTTGAGTTCAATGATCCTCTCTTCTTGTACGGTGGTGAGTTCATCCAGTTTGGATGTGTAATTGGTGTATTTCTGGAGCTGCTCGTCAAACACCTTATTGAGTTCAGCATTCGAGGCACCACCATGTTTAATCAATACAGAAGAGATGTCCTCACTGTGCATATCTTGCTTCAAATCGGATAAGATAGTATCACGCTGATCCATGAGGGTCTCTAACCGCTTCTTCATCGAATAGACGTTATCAATCAACACGCTGGCGGCCCTTTTCTCAAACTCATCATTATCATTTTCTGAGTCATCAATATCAAGTAAGGAGACTTGTTTGGAAATACCGTCTGCATCTGAATCGGAGGTAGAATCGAGCCATTGTTGAACACCAGCCGTACCTTCTTTCAATACTGCGATTTCAACTTCAAATTTGGTCCAAAAATTATTCAATCTAGAGTCACTTGCACCTGCTTCTGCAAGAGTACGACTAACTTTTGCAACTTCATCCTTCAATTTGAGCAACTCTGCATGTTCAGCAAGACCTCTCACTAAGACGTTCTTTTCATCTCTAACAAACTGTTCCTCGGCGAATTCTATCTTTCGGTTGATAAAATCTCTCTTCTCCTTGATAATTTGCAAAGTTTGAGGGAAATCCGAACCTCTTCCAGAGCTCATTTCATGAGACATGGCTAAAACACGTGGATATTCACTCTCGTGTTCGCGTTCTTCCTCTCTCTGAGTCTCATTGACGTCCTTTAACAATCGACTTACTTCAACCAAACATTTAGGCAACCTAGAAAACTCAAAAACGCTTCTAATTTCCTCGTCAGCAACTTGTACCTTCTCACTATAATACCGTAACACATCTGCTTGTTTCTCAGAATATATGGACATGCTCTGATGTGCCTCCATAGGAATAATTTTCACAAACAAATCCTCACAAGATGCAGCTTTAAGCATTTTTTCGAAATCAGCAGCTTTTGAACCTTCCATAGCCTTGATTGTTGGAACATCTGTTTCAATAGGTACCGTCTGATGATAGATCAAATCATTATCCTTATTATATACTTCCAATTTTTCATTGATATCACCAGAAATCTCCAGATATAGTCTATTAGAGACAGCATCTAATTTCCGTGTTGAGACTTTCCAACCTTTCCAAACATCCATAGCAATCTCTAAGCAACGTATAGCAATCCCCACTTTATTCTCCTCCATGTACATTTGTGCATAATGTAAATATGCAAAAGAATGGAAATATGGAATTTTGAATGATACTTCTTTATGTAAATCTCCCCTAACGTTGCCACCTTCTTTTGGATGCAATTTGACATGTTTACCATAACTCTGAGAGACACCTTCTGATAATCTTGCAACTAAAGAATGTTTCACCGTAGTTGTGGTAGATTGCATGTAATTCCACAAAAAACATTCTTGAGCTTGCGCAATCATGAGTTTGGACATTGATTTGATAAGATCTACTTGTAAATCATCACATGGAGCGTGTAAGAAATGATCTGAGATGTATTGGAATGTTCCCGAAGAATTTGCAAATTGTGCAATTGCGACTTTCCAATCCAACAAGCTTGCAGAACTGGTTGCAATTCCGGCGTATAAACATGCAATGTTAAATAACACGCAAGCTTTCTCAAATGCTATAGAACTTTGTTTGATCATTTCTTTTTTACCCGACGACTTTGTTGTTGAAGACCATTCAAATTCTAAATTCGATGAAGATAGCATGATATCTATGGGGATTCGCAGGGTCAAAGAATCCAATTGGGTGATATAATCTAGCATTTGATGGATTGATAGTGCACCATTCTCTTGTGATGCGTGTTGAACGTCCTTTCTCAGCTTGTTCAGTTGTTTGATGGATGGTGTTATCTCTTCAGTGAAAGAGCGACCAAAGGTGGATGTGAGGAAGTGAGAGAGTGCCTCGGACCAGTCTACGGGGGTGGTGGTCTTGATTGGATTTGTGATAAAGGACAGCATTCTGAGGAGGGGCTAGTTGGTGGTTCTTTTGGCTTTGGTTAGGACTGGAGTTAACAATACCAGTACAGATGCAAGAGGTCTGGTATGTGGTGGCGTCGATAAGAAAAGAATGCAGTCTGCATCGATATGAAATTTGAAATTCGCAGCTTCAAGCTTCAAGATACAGACAATAAACAATTGCATTGGCAATCTGTACATTTTCATTTACGAGAGCACCGAGAATTGAAAAAATCAGTGATTTCCATTTCTAGAGGCAATACTACGCTGTTAAGACAAACGAAAAATGTTTGGAAGTGTATATATGGATAGAAAAGAGACAAAAAATGGGAAATCCGAATGTAACAAGTGCGAAGCGATCAAAATGGATCATGGCATATAAGTAATTAAGTAAGTAAGGAAGTAACCAAAGGCAATGAGGAATGAACAACAAAAAAAGACTCTTTAGTTTTGAGGAAAGAAAATGAATTAACATTGGATGCAAGTTTGAAATGGATGGAAAATGCAAGGAAGGAAGCAGTGAAATATTAGAGTGCTGGGATACTAGATAAGCACTGCAATGGCTAGAGCAACGCCTCCCCAAGCGCCCAATGCTGGTGCGTATGCATTTGCCTCATTCCTATGTGTGGTAGAGATGGAGCTGACTGATGCCGTGCCTGTTGTCGTTGAAGTTGAGGTTGTCGTTGCACGCGCGGTTGCAGTTGCAGCACCTGGGCCAGATCCGGAGTTGGAGCCAGAGCCAATTGTCTGTGTTGGGTTGTTTACCCTGGTGTTGGATTGGAAGAGAAATGATGTTGCACTTTCTGGCATGTCTGACATTTGTACGTTACTCTGCGCTGAGAGAACAGTACTGGATTGGCCCCACAACATGTTTGAGTTCGGCGTCACTGCGCTGGGGATACCTGTGGACATCACTTCGATATTTGAAGTGGATGTGTTATCGTGGTCTGCTGTAGCCAGTGCAATTTCCAAGTTCTCTAAATCTGCAACCATGTACACGTTTCTCAAGAAGTTATCACCGAGGGTGAATGAGTCCGTGTCACTGGATTGAATACCCACCATGCAGTACTCGGAAGTTCTACCCTGGGTAGTGACGAGTGGCACGAGGAAGGAGCTGAGAGGAATACTGATGATCAGGCCCTGGAAGTTAAAGTTCAGGAGCAGATCATCGCCATCGTTACAGTTCATGACGTAATATCCGACAGAGCTTGAGTATTGGGTATCGAGCAAGTTGAGAATGGAGTTGAGCACGTCTTGGGGCACATAGGTGAGGGTGGTACCTGTATCCAAGAGTGCAGCCGCTGCACCGGATCCAACGACAGCTTGAGTCTTTTGTTTCTCGTCAATGAGAGTGACCGAGTTTAAGGTCACGTCAAGTTGGATGGCATCGTTATAACCCTTAGACTTGAGGGTATTGATGATAGGTAGAGCAACGAGATCGTTCTTGTATTTTGTGTGGTCGATTGCGCCAAAGAGAATTTCAGCGTTATCTGCCTGTGCGTCATTTAAATAGACGGAGTATGCAACTTGTTTAATTAATCCCAAATTCTTAAGTTTGATTGGCAAGTTCTCATATTTGTAAGGGCTGGAAGAAGAGAAGATGCTTGATAAGGACGACGAACCGGAATATGTGGTCTCCAATCCTGCAAGCCCGATACCCAGAATACCCATTGCATTATCTGCATTGTCGCACACGGCCAAAGAGAGATTTGGCACTGAAACACCACCAATGGAGACATCGTCATGACCCCAAGTACCCTTAGCGAAGGAACCGTCAGCATAAGAGATGGAGAACGCGGTGTTGTTGGAGACAAAGGAAGATGAGTCAGCTTCGTCGAAGGTGCCATACTGCGAACAGTCAATGGATTGAGAGGAAGATGAGGAAGAAGTGGCCTTGTGTTGTGACGTTGAGTTTAAGAGTGAGGCGGAGTTGACCTCAGAGTCGGCGACATTGTCACTGCTAGTTCTGTCAAAGATATCGTCCCAGGCACGAGCTTTGTTCAAGGGGCCCGTTGTACCTGATTGACAGTATGTATTATTTGAAGCCACGACCCAAAAATCAGAGGATCCAGTATCGATCAAAACGCCGACTTTTTGCGGTGGAGTACCCACCTCCACATCAGCGAGGTAGAAGGTATTCTCATTGGACATTGGCATGGTGACAAAGCCATCACCGGAGTCATCTCTCTCAAAGAGCACCTGTGGTTGTGCGCCAGCGATGGCGTCGTGGATGGTGGACCCACGGAGTTTCTGTGCAGAGAGTTTGAAGTAACCTAGAGATGCGTTGTCGTGTTCTTTCTGTTCTTGTTGTTCGTGCGCTGGGAGGGCCGCTGCAGCTGCGAGTGCGACGCAGTGGAGCAGGACGTTGAGCATAGCTGCGATGTGCATGGTGTTGTGCGTTGTGTTGTGCTCTGTTAGTGCTGTACCAGACCCTTGTTCTTGTTCTTGTTCTGGAGAGACCCGAAGGAGGCTGGGTGGCAGTTGGCGTGTCTGTCTGGCTGGCTGGCTTTACTTTATACTGGACGCGCGTGTCTGCGCCTTCTTTTCTTTCCAGCTCCCTGTTTTATTTTTATTTCTTTTCTTTCTTTCTTTCGTGACTACAACAGTTGAACACTACTTACACTACTTCCACGACTCGTGGCTAATGGGTCATGGCTCATGGCTCATGGCTGTTTGGTGAACACCGCCGAGGAGCTACGCAACATCTCCGCCACTAGCGCAACGCTCGCTTCCCCAAAGTCGCCCGCCCGCCGCAGCGTGTCCACGTCGTCTCCGTACTGGCCAAGCATCTCCGACAGCCAGTCCGCCACTGCGGCAGGCGCACCATTCGTGGCAGCACCGCCCTCCGTCTCTGTCTCTGTCTGGCGCTGTAGCTCCCGCAGGCGTCGACGCGTTTCCAGCACGGCAGCGGATGTTTCCTCTGCTGCGGTGGTGGTGTTGGTGGTGGCAGCTGCGGGACCGTCCATCCTTAGTCCACTGATCGTACCTGTAACTGCATCTCCTTCAGTATTACCCTGGATCTGCACTTGCTCGTGTCCTTGTTCCTGTACCTGTTCGTGCTGCTCTTGATTCACTTGCACTTGCACTTGCACTTGTTCGCTTCCGGAGTCGGAGTCAGAGTCGCTGCTGCTGCTGCTGCTCTCATCAGAGGATACCTCTGTTCTTCTCTTCTTGCGTGATCTTGCCATTGTCTGTTTGTAGGGCCCTCTCTCTTCTCCCCCGCAGGTGATAGATTAATAAGTATGTGGTGCAGTGTGGAACGAAAACGAAAAAAGTGGTGATAATTTTTCACTAGCTATAATTTCATGTCACTTCCCTTCTCCATCACAGAAACTGCACACTCCGCGCCTCCCTCACACTCGTCCGCTCTGGACAGTACACACACTTCACCTCACCGCTGCCAACGCCAAAACCACCGTGGCCACCGGCTAACCGATCGAGTGCCTGGCGACTGAGCAGGTGACCACAGCTGAGTGCAATGGCGCCATTTTGCGCAGTCGTCTCCTCCCTCAGCACGGGACACACAAACACACGGTGTCCGCCACATAGTGCAGCCGCCCACGCAGGCACGTCCAGATCAAGTCCGAGCTCCTCCACGGTTCCGCTGTCGTTGCCATTCTCACGTTGCCTAAACGCACTAGCGGCGGCAGCGGCGGCAGCAGAACTGCTCTTTCGTCTGCCACTGCTGTGACCACCGTTGTTCACTTTGATCGATTCGCCGTACTCCGAGTCAACAATCCCGCCCGTAGCAATGAGTCCGGCACGCACAACTTGCAGCAGTGGAGATTCCATCATCCAGGCCACTCCCGTGCCACCAAATGCACCTTGCACAATCCAAAAGCCTTTATTGAGCTCCTGTACAGCGGCACGTACGCATCCTTGCTTATCAAAGGGACCAAGTACAGGCAACAAGTTCTCTTCTGCGGCGTCCTTGATTCGGTTCATAATCTGCGGATCATCCTCCTGTTGCACTTTGATAAGCAAATTACCCCCATCAGGCATCTTCAACGACCCTGCCTTGATCTCTAAAACCTGGAAGTAAATCAACTTGCGCAATAGCTCCAGCAAGTCCGTAACCTTCCCGATAACTCCCGCATTCTCCAAAGCCCATTGGTATACAACGCTGTACTCTCCATCTCTGATTGCATCAATCAAACCCCTCACATTTTTAAACAGCGCCTCGATATCGTCATAATGCGTAGTTTCTTCTTCCGCGTCTTTCTCTTCCCCCTCCCCCTCCCCCTCCTGATGCAGTGCCAACAGCCGGGCTTTATCAAACTCTCCCTGAGAGAGCAAGTCTACGACAATGGCACGTTGTAAATACTGCCGCTCTCCCTCCGTATCCACATTCACACTCTGATGTCTGTACACGTCGTCACAACTCCAGTCTTTACACTTCTCCACGCGTGCAGCAAAAGTCTTGATCTCCTTGTTGGCACTCTTCTCCAGCTCTAGTATGTCGATCTGGTACCGTTCCACAAGTTCCTTCACATCACCAATGTCAACATCAACGTCTTCTTGACCTTCATCTTGAGAATTGTCCATATTGCGGAGTTGTGCGATGAGCCGCTCTGAGGCGGTCAGAATGTCGTCCAAGCTCGTGTCTCCTCCCAAGTCTGACACACCCTGTGCAAGCGACGCGTAGTGTTTCTCTCCAATGCGTGTCCTGTTCATTGCGTGGTCTGTAGTCTGTGTGCTGGTGATACTGCCCCTGTTATCAGAGAAGAGTCGTAGTCGTAGCTCGTAACTCGTAGCCCGCCTTATCAGAATCTGGCATTTAGCGAGTGCGCACTATTAAAGAAGGCCACGGCGCTTTCTCAGTGTCTTTAACTTCTAGCTTCTGGCAGCGTGATAATTTGTCGTGTTCAGTTTAGGGTATGCATTCAGTGGCGCGTCGTCTTGAACATCATGTCTGGTTGTATCACCATTCACTGGATCAACCGCTTGCAGGTTATCACTAATAATGGTTTCAATTGGTTACTGTGTGACCCCATTCTCGCGACCGAATAACGACGTAATGTGCAGAAGCTTCACCACTTCTCGTCAAGCCAGCAGCTTTGCATGATAACTACAGTCGGTAGGATGGCTCGATCTATGATCACTGGAAGAAGCATGTTACCCGCATAGGAGATAATTGAGCCTCAAACCTCATGCCAAATCCCATTTCATGCTTATTGGACACTCTATAGAGTTCATACAGCAAGAAGTGGTGTAGACATACTTAATATTCATTCTTATACATTCACAAGAAACTGTATTATAGCATGACTACTGGTTACTATACAGTTCCATTAGCTTAAACTTCTCATCCCTCTTTTCATCTATTCAGATAAAAGCGATGGAAATCATACTAGTACGCTGTAGGCTTGAAAACGCGCGAGCACTAGGACACTGAACACTGAACCTCTTGACACTGCAATGATGGCACCGAGGACGGGTAAACCAACTTGCAACGGATGTGCTGCACAATAGATACTAAGTGTTCGGGGCTGTATAGATGCTAGGTTTAGTCCCAATACCGGCACAAACTACAAAGATATTGAGTGCCGTGTGTATAAATCTGAATACAATGTGCTACCTGCCACGAACTGCCTATTTGGGGACGCAAAGCACAGTTTGTTACCGCACCACTGTGAAACTTTGTTCACACAGAGCCAAGACACGATAAATCAATACAAGACTATTACGCATATTGTTTCATCATATTGCGTATTGTTTCTTATGTTCTGTTAAAAGGACAGGTGTTGGAATGGGAGTAAACGAAGCCATCTTGTAGAATTAAGTAATTGGTAGCAAGTTCCATGTTTATGGTCAGTTCACATAAAATTAAAGAGTGAAGAGTAGATAATTGACTTTGACTTTGACATTACTTTAAAATACACAATGATTTGCAAGTTGCTTGCAACATTATCAGCCATACAATGGATAACAGCAGCAACAGTCTCTACTGCGGGAACTTTTTCATTGGACTTCACATACAAAAACGGATCCTTCCTAACTCAACTGGAATTGGGATCTGATCACACTCCTATCAATTTGATATTTGACACTGGTAGCTCGGACTTTTGGGTACCCAGTAACGTATTCAATGGTACCGACAGTTCTGAAACTTTCCACTGGAATGACACAGACACTTTCCAAATGGCATATGGAACCGGTGATGTGCGACCAACGGGTCGTTGGGGTTACGATAACATGTACTTTCAAAATAAGCCGTTGGGAAGTTATTCTTTTGCAGTCGCCGACAATACACAATACGACTATGGCATCCTAGGCCTTGGATTCCCATCACTAGAATCCACAAATAACATCCACGAGGCAAACTCCTCGGGTTATCAATACAACCAGTTCACAGAAATACTTGTTGAACAGGGTATAGTTGGAAATCGTCTCTTCAGCATCGATTTGAATAGGACCAGGGGGAACGGTACAATAGTTTTTGGAGGTATGGACAAGTCCCGTATATCGCAAAATGCAGACATGTACCAATATCCCATGGTTAATGCATTCTTCACACGTGATGGTAATCGACATTCGTCAA
Organism: Pichia sp. P7020A; assembly: GCA_025531525.1. Taxonomy (NCBI): domain Eukaryota; kingdom Fungi; phylum Ascomycota; class Pichiomycetes; order Pichiales; family Pichiaceae; genus Pichia; species Pichia sp. P7020A. Next base: position 11,637 of record JAMYHI010000340.1, on the reverse strand, counting down.
TTGCAATCACTTTGAACTCTATATCTGTGGTAAACACCCACGATGTTGTCGATGTCGATAACACGGCAGAGGCAAATATTGTCAAAGGTTACTTCCCTGCATTGCTCGATACGGGTACAACGTACGCAATGTTTCCATCTGCTGTTTTCAATCAACTGGTGCGAAAACTCAACCTCCAGCACAATCCAACAATTGGTTTGTTCACAACTTCTTGTGCTTCTTTGCAAGATCAAGCACTACAACTCTCCTTTCAGGGGGTCAACTACAAATTCCCCATATCTTCCCTTTTTGTGAAGTCTCAAAATGGTAAAGAATGTGCGTTTATGGTTGCTTCCTCTCCACTACAGCTTGCAATTGTGCTAGGTACAGCATTCCTCGAGCAGCTGTACATAATTGTCGATATGGACGCACAGAAAATTGGGCTGGCAGCACCTACTACGGAAATGGCATTCTCTGATATCACCTCATTGGAGGGAATTGATAGCTTTGCTGTGCATCCGCCAATGACACAGACTTATGACGTCAATCACATGATGTACACTGTTGCATCGTTGACAGCTTTAGCTACTTCCGTGCCAACTTCTACTTCTACTTCTGCTTCAGTGTCCATCTCATCTGGCCATGCACCCTCGCTGTTACCGTCTGCTCCGTGGACGCACTCGCTCATCGCCCTGCTTCTTCTCCTTGTGTAGAACAATGCCATTGCTGTGTACCCCATAACATAATCATACTATAGAATTGCCGAAATTGCCCGATTGGGCATGTGGGCATCCAATTTGGGCAATCCAATTTTTCATTGTCGTCCCAATGCGGAAATGGCTGGTTTCCCGTTGCCATGTTTCGACGGCAATGGCTTGTAGGCACATCTTTGAGGCACAGGCACCAGGAACGACACAAGTGAGTGCAACAACAAGCGCAAGCGAAGAAGCAAAAGCAAAAGCAAAAGCAGGAGTAGTTGCAAGACCAAGACCAAGAACAAAAGAAAAACACCCCAGCAAACTCACACACTCGCTTCCCATGCTTCCGGTGTACATTCTCTTTTCAGTGTTGCTTTCAGCAGCGTTTGGTTCTCCAGTGACACTTCCCACGCATGACAATCACAAAAGCAATGAAAATCCACAGTACTGGGCACTCTCTGCCAAGCGTGTCACCAGCAGCCTAGACGTTCGTCATCACCTCCAGAAAAGAGACGACGGTGATGGTTATGTATCTCTGTCCTTGCAGAACGAAGAAACTTTTTACATGGCAAATGTCCTCGTGGGTTCCAATAATCAGAAAGTCGGTGTCTTGATTGATACTGGCTCTTCAGATTTCTGGGTCGTTGCATCAGACAACAAATACTGTCAACCAGGGACGGCAAGCAAGAAAGCGCGTAACATCTTTGCCGGTATCGATGCAACTGCAGACACGGGTCTCAAAATGGAGCAAAGTAATATCCAGCATAAGGATTCCACTCCATCTATCGATTGCTCCGAATACGGTACTTTCGATGAGAACGATTCCACATCTTTCCAATCTAACGACACCTCTTTCTCTATCACTTACGATGATAACACTTTCGCCAAGGGTTTCTGGGGTCAAGACACCATCAATATCGGCAACCTCGAGATCAAGGACATGAATATTGCCGTTTGTAATAATACTGATAACGCCCAAGGTGTTCTCGGTATCGGTCTTGCAGGTCTTGAAGTGACATCCTCAAACACACAAGGTGGTTCCTACGAATATGAGAACTTACCACTCAAACTCGTTAACGATGGCATCATCAGTAAGGCTGCGTACTCCGTTTACTTGGATGATTCGTCCAACTCTGAAATCCTTTTTGGGGCAGTTGACTCGTCAAAGTATACAGGTGATCTTGTTGAGTTGCCAATCGTTAACGTTCTCTACAGTCAAGGTGTCGCATCCCCTATTCAGTTAACTGTCACTCTCAACAACTTGCATTACATCAACGAAGAATCTTCAAAGGCGGCAGAGATCGGATCGGGTGCAATTGGTGCGCTCTTAGATACAGGTACCACTCTCAGTTATTTTCCACAGGGAATTGTTGATGCCATGACTAGCCTCTTCAATCTGAAATACTCGGAAAGTTTGCAGTATTATATCGGGGACTGCTCCATGGCTGACAATGCCTCTCTCAGATTCAACTTCCAGGGTTTAGAGTTAGACATCCCGATCAAGAACTTCCTTGTTAGTTTGTACACCGAGTCGAACACAGTCTCTGATCAGTGTGCATTTGGTATCCTATCCTCAGGTAGTGAAAACTACATCACTTTGGGTCAGTCTTTCCTAAGCAGCGTATACATGGTTGCCGATCTCGATGGACTCACCATTGCCCTAGCAAAGGGTACCAACAATGGAAGCGAACAGAACATAAATGTGATCAACTCCAAAATCCCTCAGGCGAAGCAACCTCAACACTCGACCACCTACGGCTCAAACTTTAACAGTTTCAGTGTCAGCCCTACTCCTGCATTGTCTTCTTCTGATTTGTCAGCGGCTACCTCGAGCAGCAGTTTGAGCTCAAGCTCAAGTACCAGTGCTTCTTCATCTAGCTCCAGTTCCAGTTCTAGCACTGAATCGAGCAGCACCTCTTCTACCAGCTCATCGTCGAGCGAGGCACCGAGCTCTACCACCAGCTCTACTACCAGCTCTAGTTCCAGTTCCACCTCAGAATCGAGCAGCAGCTCTTCAAGCGCTGCTCCAAGCTCTACTACGAACTCTACTACTGAAAGCTCAAGTTCTACTTCTAGTTCCACTTCTAGTTCTACTTCTAGTTCAGCTTCTAGTTCAGCTTCTAGTTCTACTTCTAGTTCAAGTTCTAGTTCAAGTGCTACCTCCGGCTCCGGCTCCATAGTTGCAACTTCTTCTAGTCGTGCTGTCACTATATCTTCCTCTGCATACACATCCTCGACCACGAGCAGATCATCTTTTAAACCCAGCCATTCCACTAGATCTTCCACTTTGGTGACCACCACCAGCTCTTCCTCATCATCCACAACATCATCTTCATCCTCCGAGTCCACAGAGACATCATCGTCTTCCACTTCTGCTGTTATCACATCTATCTCCTCGACGTCCCACCGAAACGGCGCTGCAGCCATGGTACAAATTCCACACGGTGGCCTTGGTGGCCTTGCCTTCATTATGATTGCCCTCATCTGATTAATATCCATTCATGAAGTGATTCGATTATTATATTATCATAAAATACCCACGGTCCATTGACATTGGACTCAAAATAGACCTCAACATAAAAACCCTTCTACATCGCCGAATGGGAACTTATTTCCAGTCAGTGTCATCCTTCAAAAAGATTCTTCTGACTTGCACATTTTGCATTCCACATATAATACCATGCTAGCATCTTTATCAAAGTGAAAGGCTTACTTTCGTACTTTCACTCATATATTATTTTTCACCATACGTTTCCTTACACTCTTTCCATTATCCCTTCTCTCGTTTCTATTACTTTACTGAGCCACATTTCTAGACTTTTGTATCAAACCTCATTGAATATACTCTGCAGCGTAACGCTTGTGCCCGTGTGTTCTCTGGAGTACCCGGAAGTATGAGTCGCAACTAGCAGCTCGCATCTTGTAACTCGGGACTGGTAACTGCAGAGTGCAGAGTGGTGAAGTTTTTAAAGTTTGCAGGCGGATAGTGGGGAAAGGCAACATGAGTGCGATTTCGGGCTATTTAATGCTCGGGCTTTCCTTCCGTATTCCTTTGGTGTCTAGAGTCTGGAATCTAAAGGTTCACGCTACAACACCAACCAGCAATCAATACATTCATCTATCAATCATGGGAAAGTGTCTAACCATAGTCAAACTCGTCGGAATCGGCTCTTTGGGTCTCAGTTCTAGTGCATTTCTTTACTCATCCTGGATCCTTCCAAAGCTTGCTGAGAACTCATCAGTTGCTTACAGTACATTGAAAGAGAAAGTTACTACTCATATCACCACTCTACGTATCTCATTCTGGTCCTTGGGATCAATTGCATCATACTTGTTTTACCAAGCTTACACCAGATCTCCATCCTATGGCAAACATCCATACTTAATTTACGCAGCCTTATCATTCCCAGTTGCACTTCTCTATAATTACTTTTTTGCCTTCTCTGCAGAACAGAGTTTGCTCAATAACGAAGAGACTAAGATCATCTACCACACTGAAAAGAAGACTGTCAAGGAAGTTGAAGCTCCAGAACAAGAAAAATCCCCATTGGATGATTCCGTTTACAATGACCTGGGCAATAACACTCCAAAGGTCTCTGAGAAGGAAATTGAGATTCAAGTTCCTACTGAGTCAAAGGTTGAACTTGCTGAAGTGACTTACAAGAGTCTTCTTGCAAACGTCAATGAAAACTACCTTTACACCTCTGGTATTTTAGGTGTTGGATTTGTGCTCAGTATCATTGGTTACGTTGGTGACAACCTCAAATAAATGCAGATTCAAAATGAATCACATTCTTACTTTAGCTACTTTATAGCATGCCTTATTCTTTATATTGATTTCTCCAATATCCAATGAACAGCATGGGATCATTGGGGGTCCGTTTCGCTCTATATCTATGACATCAATTACCAGTTTTACTAGCTGACATATTTACCTGTAATTGTGCATTTATTTATAATATGTTTGTGTATATGTGAATGGAGTATGTATACAGAGAAGAGTTCAGTTCTATTAAGTTAAATTTTCCAAATTAGCAAAATCAGCAATCAGTACATTTCATGTTTGCAATCTTCAGGGGTCTTTGCCAAAACTTCCTCAATCTCCCATCTAGGCTTGATACCCTTCTTCCAATCTCCTGGATGTCTCTCACCGCCTGCGATACCTGTAGAGAATTTCAAATTCAGAGTGTCTCCGATATCCGCACACACGGCAAGAATGGTGTCGATATCTTCCTTCGTAAGTGCCGCGGACATACAGAAACGAATTCTCGAAGAGATGATGTCAGTAGCTGGGTATCCAACCACAACGACTGCAACACCTCTATCCAAGCACATATTACTGAAACCTGGCATCTTACCTGGATTGTACAACAATAATGGGATCACTGGGGAATCGTCTGCACCGTAAACAATGAAACCCAATCTTTTAAGTCCCAATCTGAGGTAACGTGAATTGAAGGCAATTCTCTGTAATCTCAATTTACCCTCATCGCCATTCAATTCTCCAGCAATAATTCTCATTGAAGTAGAGATCTGTTGTAACACTGTCGGTGGCATACTTTCACTATATGTGTTTGCAGTAATGTCCAATCTGAGTCTGTCACAGACATTTTTGTTTGCAGAGATGTAACCACCAGCTGCACCAAAAGATTTCGTGAGGGTACCCATCAAGATGTCAACCTTGGAAGGATCAACATTGTAATATTCGCAAATACCTCTACCACTCTTACCCAAAGCACCGATTGAATGAGCTTCATCGACGAAAAGGTAGAAGTTGTATTTTTCTCTTAGATTGATAACAGCAGGTAAGTTACAATAAGTGCCCTCCATGGAGTAGAGGCCTTCAACACAAACGAAGATCTTCTTCCATGGTCTATGAGACTTAGATTGACCTTGGGAGATTGATTCTCTCAAGATTTTCTCCAAAGCTTTCATATCGTTATGTGGGACAACTTTCACGGCAGCACCTGATAATCTGATACCAAATCTAATGGAAGCATGGTTCAAGGAATCAGAGATGACTAAACATTTAGAATTGGCAAGAGATGTGAAAAGATGAGCATTTGTACCCCAACCCATACTGAATAAGATAGCATCCTCCTTTCCTAAAAAGTTTGACAAAATCTTCTCAGTCTTAATGTGTAAATCCGTATTACCAATGACGTTTCTTGGTCCACAAGATGAAATACCATATTTCTCTAACGCAGCAACTGAATCATCGGTACATCTACCGACACTTTGAGCAAAACCCAAATAGTTGTAAGAAGAGAGATTGAGGCATGGAGTGGATGTACCATCATAGTAAAAGGTATCATTGTAATTTGGAGTACTTCTGTTGAATACGTTGATGTATCTACCAGGAACACCGTGGATAGGTCTTGCAAAACATTCGTCTAATCTTCTTTTCAATCTTCTTGGATAGAATGATTCGAAAGCTGAATACCAAGGTGGGTACCCATCTTTAGCGACCATTGCGGAGAAATGCTGCGGCATGAAAGTCATACCAAAAAAGTCCTTGATATGTCCCATAATGAGGAAAAGTAGATAGTCTAAGTAAGTGGAAATGACAATATAATAAGGTGGGTCATCCAATGTTTGAGTTCTGATCTCTTCGCCCTCAATATGTTGGGCCTCCGATAGGTATTCCGTACTCGTAAGGGATCCAAACTCCATTTCTGCCTTTTCCTCTTGCGTGTAAGTATTCACAGGTGGATCGGGAACGTGCGCTGATAGCTCTTCGAGATCGTAAACATCTTTGACAGTCATGATATGTGTGTTGTGATATTCTCGTGATTGGAGGGGGGTTTGATCTAGATTGCGATTGTGTTCTAAGATTCAATCAAACCAATTTTCAGTGGGAGGTATATCGCTGAAGTCAGAGATGTATGTTCCACTGGTATTCTCGGGAATGTAAGATGTGCGTTGCGCAATGGACTGTTGATAAACGGTTGACAACGGTTTGTGGTTTCAAACAGAGACGTACGTGTGAATTCGTGTAATCGTTCTCTTTCCTGCTCTATCTGGTGCCAAACTACAGATGCTCTCGTGATGTGACCGTAATCGCTGCACTCGTGCTCGTGCTTGTGCTGTCGTGGTTCTAGCTGCGCTTGTTCCTCCCCGACGCTCCCTCAACGTGGCTTGCTGCTGTTGTTGTTAGCTGTTAGCTGTCGTCTGTGTGAATACGAAAAAAGGCGCGCTAAGAAAACCAAAAACAAACGAGGGCATGAATTTTCAGTTTTCAGTTTTCAGTTTTCGGTGCACGTTAAATAGCCGGTCGGACACGGGATGGAGCAGTTGCACAGCACAGTTCGGGCAATTGCGCAGCAAGCACATACAGAGCATTGATAACAGCTTATGGTGCATTCTCGCTCGTTGGTGCAGCTGGTGGATGCGTGGTTTTTGCGCTCTGCAACATGGAAGGCAGCGGGTAAGGCACCCACGAATGCCGATCCACGTCCGGTTTTCTCCACTGCTTTGAACTTCAACTTGTCCAAGAAGGCAAAACTGGCAGTAATCGGAGACTACCCGAAGACAGACTTTCTCGCAGTGTTGGCCAACCATTATACGGCACATCCCGTTGGGAGTAGGACTTTTCCGGCGTCAATGAATGATGCTACTTTCAAGACTAAGTTGTTGAGGTTTGTCAATAATGGTAGTTGGGGCCATGGTGCACATGACTCATCTGGTGGATTCACACATTTGAGCTCTCGTTATGAATTTTTCAAAGATTTAGAAGTGGATGAACTAGTCTCCGATTTTATCGCTGATCGCTCATACAATTCCAATGTCAAGTACGATAGGGGGAAGGTAGAGAAATTGATCCATGGCCTAAACTTGATTGGATTGCAAGGTCAGTTCATCACCACTTTGAGTAATGGCCAATTCAGACGTGCCAGAATTGCTAAAGAACTATATGCAGAGCCAGCGTTATTGTGCATCGATGACCCATTCTTGGGTTTAGATCCTGTTGCAATGCAAACCGTCAACCACGTTCTGCAGAAAACCTCCTATGATGAAGATATCAAGACTACCGTCGTCGTCGGTCTCAGGAGTCAAGATGACGTCCCGGAATGGATAGAAGATGTGGTGATTGTCAATGATGTTGGTATTATCAAACAGGGTAAACGTACTGACTTATTGGCGGATCTCAAGAAGCTTAAGTCAGACTTTGCTGAAAAGCATGAACTGCTCGAACAGAAGATCGCCAATAATATTACATCTAGTGATATCTTCAGCAAGGGGAACAGCAAGCCATTGAACCATAATCCGATTATTGGAATGAAGAATACCAATATTATGTACAAAGGTGTACCAATTATTAAAGATCTCACATGGACTGTCAAAGCCGGTGAAAAATGGCACATTCGTGGACGTAATGGATCCGGTAAGACCACTCTACTTTCATTGATCACACTTGATCACCCACAATCTTGGAACCGTTCCATAAGCGTTTTTGGAGTGGAGCGCAAACCGGGTAAGGTGAACTATTTTGACACGAACAAGTACATTGGATTCACTTCTCCTGAGTTGCACGCCCTATACCCACGTCATCACACCTTATTCCAGACCATTTCAACTGGTTACATTGTCGGGTCTTACATCCCACCGACTGTAGAGCAGCTTGGTGCTGATAAAGTGAAGAAGATTAGAGACTACATGAAACTCGTAGGCCTTGATGGTCAAGAAGAACTCGAGTTTGGTGATGTTCACGTGAGTACGCAAAAGCTAGTTTTACTACTGAGAGCTATAATCAATGATCCAAAGATACTCATTTTGGATGAAGCATTGAGTTCTATGACAGATGATGATCTCATAAAGGGTAAATGTCTCATTGACAGGCTCAATACGACATGTTTGGTTATAGGTCATGTGGATAATGAAGTTCCACGTTGTGACAAGTACATTTTAGTCAATGGTGCTCGCAAGGGTATTTACGAAATAGGTGATGTTTAAATGTTAGATCTTGCCAATTGAGAGGCAGTGACGGTGCGCGTTGATATGTTTATAGATATGTATGAGCAATGGAGGGTGAATATATATGTACACGATGTAATTAAGCAGATGCGGATGCGGATGCCTCTGCTTCTGCAGCCTTTGAAGCAAGTGCCTTCTTGAGGGCTTGTTTCTCCAATCTTCTCTTCTTCTTCATTTCTTCGTTCTCCTTCTTGTTAATCTTCACAAGCTGTCTACCTGGCCAGATTTGGAACTCATCCATGTATTTTCTGTCCATGTTGAACTCCATGTGAACGGTTTCATCCGTGAGACCTAGCTTTTCTATTGTGTAGAAATATTTCTGTGGGTCTGAACGTTTAAGATAACGCAGGATTCTTTGTCTCTGTTGCGTGAGCATTCTAGCCTTACGGATATGGAGTAAATCTTGTGGGTTCTTTTTGATGTGATCCATGAGGTTGAAAATTTCAACTGTCATAATAGCAGCCTGTACTTCGGGAGATCCGGTGTCACCCTCAAATCTTTGAAATTCCTTCAATGTAAGTTCTCTCAACTTCTTCTGCTTCTCCACATTATCAGCGTTTCTCAATGTAAGAATTCTAAGTAAGATATCTCTCTTCTCAATTTCTTGCTGTTCACGTTTAGCAAGCTCTTCTGGAAGCGACGTTCCATCACCCTTTTCTTTAGCATTCTGTAAAACAACCTCCTTTGCGCCGTAGAGCAATTTATCAACGTTAACGAGATCGTAACCCTTACTTAGAATATTTGGTTCACCGATTTCGAGCCGAAGTCTATTAATGAAAGCATTATTTGGTTTACCAAGAACGGGATCAACCATCTCCTTCTTACTCTCAACAGCATTTTGGAACGCAATGTTTTTCTTCTTCTTTTCCACGCTCTTAGCCTTCTTCTCAGACTTGGAAAGTCTCAATTGATGAAACTCTCTGATTGGCGCTGTAAATGGCGTACGCGCAAGGGCTATACTTGAACGAAGTGAGTGTGAAAGCATGGTTGTGTAGCTATGCGGTATTTCTCCTTGATCTAGCTCTGTGATGTGTAATGATTTGCTATATTATGCTGTACTACGCTTCATGCCATATCGTCAACCCCAGAGACTGAAATTCATGTAGCTACATTGGACGACAAATGGCCTTTTCGCGGGCAAAGTGAGGTGTCAGGGGCTCTTGCGTCGATCGACGCTTCCAGACAACTGGCCAATGAGAGCAGGTGCCACCCTCTTCTTCCCAAAACGGCAGGTGCGCCGTCCGAAGCGACGCGCAGCTCCGGCTGAAAAAAAAAAGTTCCAGCGCGACCTCTGGTGGAGGAAGCGACCGACACTGAAATAAAACTGGCCACAGCTGCTGGTGAAGAATGTTCCTACGTTGAACCTGCCTGTCGTACTCATCTGTGTTTGAATTTTTGTTTATATCATCAGCCAACTCAAAGCACAATGAAGTACGTCCAATCCATCGAATCCCTTGCTATCCCAGAAGACGTCACTGTCTCTATCAAGTCCAGAATTGTCACCGTCACTGGTCCAAGAGGTCAACTTGTTAAGGCTTTGAAGCACGTCGATGTTGCTTTCGAAAAGGTCAACAACAAGCTTATCAAGATCTACGTCCACAATGGTGACAGAAAGCACGTTGCTACTTTGAGAACCGTCAAGTCTTTGATTGCTAACTTGATCAAGGGTGTTACCGTTGGTTACAAGTACAAGATGAGATTTGTTTACGCCCACTTCCCTATCAATGTCAACATCATTGAAGAAGATGGTTCCAAGATTGTCGAAATCAGAAACTTCTTGGGTGACAGAAAGGTCAGAAAGGTTTCTATCCCAGAAGGTGTCACTGCAGAACTCTCTGCAGCCCAAAAGGATGAATTAACTGTCACTGGTAACTCTGTTGAAGACGTTTCCCAATTGTGTGCAGATGTTCAACAAATCTGTAGAGTCAGAAACAAGGATATCAGAAAGTTCTTGGATGGTATCTACGTCTCCGAAAGAGGTCACGTTGTTGAAGAAATGTAAGTTAGCCAAGTTTATCTCAATAAAACTACTTTACTTCAATTGAATTCAATTACATCAAACCGCTTTAATTTTCATTCTTGCTTTCACCTTTTCTCCTGGGTTTTTTATTAGGTTATTTTTTCCATCACTTTTCTACTAGATCGATCATCTGATGAAGATCACTGAGGTTTGATTGGAGCAGAAAGAAAATTGCATCATCAACAAACCACCATTCACACCACTGCGAATCATTACCAGCTCCGGGACAATAAAGTGAGCTACCTATGATTTTACGCACCCCCGCCTGTAGTCCGTAGTCTTTGCTAGCTGTTAACGTTTTGCACTTGACAGCCAAGCTACTGTAACCGCATGCAACCAAGTAATAGTAGAATAGTGGCATTTTCAATAGGAGTCCCGCCTATTGTTTTTAACTATTGAAGCCTTAATATGATCAACGTAGAATTCTGTGAATATAGTTCCAAATCAAGCCCGATCTAGCGGCTATGGCACGATACATTCTCTACCCACTTTATTGCACATGTGCTACGTTGCACTACTGTCTTTCTCACCACTTTTCGGCGTCCAGCTCTACAGCCACCTTGTCTGGCACTAGCTAGCGTTCAATGGCACTGCCTACATCCTATACATCCTACATTCAACATCCAACCGCAACGTTGACAAATTACTACGCCGTGATTGGCTGTATCCCACACACCCTACCAACCGGCCCCCATGGCCAGATCAGATGACAAACCGGCAGCGGCAACTTCAGATTCCGGTGAGCGCCTAAAATATTCCCGATCGATATCGAAAAAAATCTAGATTTCACAGCCCTACGCTTGCTTACAATTGAGCCGTCCACTCCGGGCGGAGAACAGTCTGTTTGCTGTTTGCTATCTGTAATTTAAATACCGGAGAATTTCCTGGCTTTCCTCCACTCTTCTAAAGCATATCCCTTCTTCTTTGTATCTTGTTCAGTAAGCACTCAATTAGCCAAGCCATACA